>CAODLS010211671.1:0-24672 GCA_948243855.1 Flueggea neowawraea | reverse complement strand
GTATAGTACAAAATCAGATCATGCAATCCAGCATTTCAAATCATATCAAGATATATATATATATATATCATTTCAAATCCCAAACCGATTATTACACAAATAACAATTTTATCTCAGGCAATCATTTAGATTAGTCCATTTTCGGATACATATATCCAACACATCAAAAATAAGTAAATAGAATTCAAGACACAACCAATGTGTCTAAAGTTTCTATTCACTCACCTGGCAATCCAAGCCAAAACACCAGTCAAGTCCCACTCGTCGGTGGCTAATCTCGCTGGCAAGAATAGAAAGTTGTACACATAACACATCATAAATATCACAATTTGGTACTGTGACAAATACCAAATGCAATGCAAATGCAAACTCTCAAAGTCACCTAAACAAACGAAAGTGAATCCATCACTTTCGAGCCAAGATCATGCTTCATTGGTCCCCAACGGAACCAAGCATACTCATAACTCAAATCAATCTCTTAAACATGGATTCGTCCTCTAAATCCATAAACAAACTCAAAATCTTTCTAAATCTCAACTATGAATCTCGGACTTCCAAGACTCATGCCGAATAACTAGTCAAATCTCTTAACCCAGTTCAAATCTGTCAAGTTCTAACTCATATCTATCAAGATACATTATAAACAACACCAGATTTGACAAGAATTTTAGTAAAACCCGTAACCCTAGTTATAGAGAAACCCATTTAGTTCAAATATCAAATCCCACGAAACCGATGCCTAAACTTTAAGCTACTGGTCTCAAACAACCATAATCTAACTCTCATTAACTCATATTCCATAAAAAATGGAAAGATCCAAACCAAATCCCAAGTTCGATCGGAACCCTAGAATGCCCAATTGCAACGCGAACTAAAGAAAAGAAGAGATTAATGGATGATTCTTACCTCTAGATCCGTCGTAGAAGCAAAGAGAATCAAAGAAAATCATAGAGAAGTAAATGAGAAAGTGCTCTGGTGGTTGAGATGAGTTGTGACCGAAGGAATGGTAGGTAGGGATATTTATAGGCTCACGGACTGACATGTTGTTTTTCACGCACAGTCGCCCAGAAAGAACACATCTACGTGCACAGTAGGGTTTCTGCGTATGTAGGATCGTGCTCTACGTGGGTAGCACCCCACACAATGTAAGTAGACGACAGATCTGAAGCCCCTCATTCAGATATACGATCTACGTGCGTTCAACCCCCTACTGTGTGCGTAGAATGCCTCAACGTGCTCACGAGTCACACCCAAAGGATGAACAACATGCATAGCAACCCATACGACACACAGTCCAAACAAGACTCTCGGCTGACTCATCCCCGTCTACGTGCATAGTACTTAGTACTGTGCACGTAGATGACCTCCAGTGTACGTTGCACTCAACACACATTCACGGTCAAGTTTCAGGCCTCGACTACGTGCACAATACCCTGTACTAAGCACGTAGATGACCTTCAACGTGCAAAACACACACAACACAACCCTCAAACTCAAAGGTCAACATCCCAACTCGAAATCACTTCGGAATACTATGAGATTTCAGCTAAAATATTCGGGATATTACATACTTTCCCCCTCAAAAGAAATTTATCCTTGAATTTTGAAATAACAAAATCGAATCTAGATCACTCAAAATTCCCAAAATCCTAGATCAAAAGCTAAGCTATCGGCCTCACAATGTACATAGTGTATACACAACACTCGGTCTACGTACCAGTATGCAACATGATATGCAGAAATGCATATGAAATGTAAGAAATGCAAAGGTACGAGTATATATACTGACCTACGGATCAGCTGTATCGAACAGGTGCGGATATTTGCGCCGCATCTCCTCATCGGCCTCCCAAGTGGCCTCATCAACAGAATAATGTCTCCATATCACTTTCATCGAAGCAATCTCCTTGTTCCGTAACCTCTTAACTTGCCGATCAATAATCCTCATAGGATCCTCATCGTAAGACAAGTCGGATCGAACCTTCACAGACTGAGGTGCCAGAACGTGAGATGGATCAGGAACATACTTCCTCAGAAGTGATATATGGAACACTGGATGAACTGCTGCAAACTGAGGCAATAACGCCAACTCGTATGCCACAGCTCTAATTCGGCCTATGATCTCAAATTGACCAATGTACCTCGAGCTCAACTTGCCCTTCTTTACAAATCTCATGACACCCTTCATTGGTGACACCTTGAGGAATACATGGTCTCCAATCCCAAACTCCAAATGTTTACGCTTCGGGTCAGCTTAACTCTTCTGACGACTGTGAGCAGACTGGATCCTCTGCTGGATCAATCTCACTTTCTCAGTCGTTTCCAAAATCAGATCTGGCCCCAACGACTCTCTCTCTCCAGTATTGGTCCGACATAAGGGAGATCTACACTTCCTCTCGTACAAAGCCTCATAAGGCGTCATCTCGATACTCGAATGATACGAATTGTTGTACGCAAACTCTACCAATGGTAAGTGAGAATCCCAACTCCCACCAAAATCCACAGCATGCTCTCAACATATTCTCTAATGTCTAAATGGTACGCTCGAACTGACCATCAATTTGCAGATGAAATGTCGTACTGAAGTTCAATCAAGTACCTAACTCCTCCTACAGTTTACGCCAAAATTGCAAAGTAAGTTGTGGTCCTCTGTCAGACACTATAGAAACTGGCACACAGTGTAAACATACAATCCGATCGATGGACAATTTTGCCAATCGTGCCTTTTCATATGTTGTCTTGACAGGAAAAAAATGCGCTGATTTCGTCAATCGGTCCACAATCACCCAAATCGAGTCATAACCCGAAGGTGTCCTTAGTAGTCCAACAATAAAATATATCGTGATGCGATCCCACTTTCACTCCGGAAGAGGTAATTGTTGCATCAATCCAGAAGGACACTGGTGTTCGAACTTAACCTGGTGACGGGTCAAACACCTGCGAACAAATTCAGCTATGTCTTTCTTCATCCCCGGCCACCAATATGACTCTCGAATATCTCGATACATCTTGATATACCCCGGGTGTACAGAATATATGGAGTTGTGACCCTCGGTCATAATCTCCTCACGTAGCCCACCAGACGATGGTACGCACAATCTCAGTCCAAACTAAAGGACTCCCACATCATCAACATTGAACCCGATACATCAGATGATCTAAATTTTTTTATCAAATTCTGCATCTCAGAATCCTCCTTCTAAAACTCTCGAATTCGATCCAATAGTACAGGCTTTGCCTCCACATGCCCAAGCAAAGCCCCGGAGTCATCAAACTGCAACTCAACTCTGTTCTCCATCAATCTCTGCAGCTCCGACACTGTAGGTGGTCTCTCAACCGCAATGTGATCCAAACTCCCCATCGACTTTCTACTCAAAGCGTCGACTACGACGTTAGCCTTGCTAGGATGATATGATATAGTACAATCATAATCCTTTAGCAACTCTAAGCAAAGTCTATGCCTCAAGTTCAGATCTCGTTGCCCAAAAATGTACTTTAGACTCTTATGATCTGTAAAGATCTCAAAAGTCTCTCCGTACAAGTAATGCCTCCAAATCTTGAATGCAAACACAACTGTTGACAATTCCAAGTCATGTGTTGGGTAATTTTGCTCATGCCTCTTAAGCTGTCTTGAGGCGTAGGCAATCACATTGTCGTGCTGCATCAACACACAACCCAGTTCTACTCTCGAGGCATTACAATATACTGCAAAACCCCCAGAGCCTGATGGCAACACTAACACTGGAGCACTCGTCAAACACCTCTTTAGCTTTTGAAAGCTATCTTCACATCTATCAGACCAAACAAATTTAACTCTTTTTTGTGTCAACCGAGTTATAGGAGTTACGATCCTAGAAAAATCATGGATAAACCTCCTATAATACCCGGCTAAGTCAAGAAAACTCTGTATCTCGATAGCGGTCTTAGGCCTCTCCCAATGGAGTATTGTTTCTACCTTTTTCGGATCTACCATAATCCCCTCCTTAGACATCACATGTCCCAAGAATGCCACCTGATCAAGCCATAACTAGCATTTTGAGAACTTCGCATACAACTGATGCTCTCGCAAAGTCTGCAAGACTTGCCTCAAATGGTCCTCGTGCTCTTCCTTATTCCTCGAGTACACCAATATATCGTCAATAAAGACAATTAGAAACCGATCCAATTATGGCATGAACACTATTTTCATCAAATCCATGAATGACGCTGACATGTTTGTCAAACCAAACAACATCACTAGGAATTCATAATGTCCATACCTAGTTTAAAAAGCTGTCTTGGGAATGTCCTCCCATCTAACCCGCAACTGGTGAATTGATCTTAAATCGATCTTAGAAAACCATTGTGCTCCCTGCAGCTGGTCAAACAAATCATATATCCTCGAAAGTGGATATCTGTTCTTAACTATCACCTTGTTCAATTGGTGATAGTCAATACACATGCGAAGACTACTGTCCTTCTTCTTTACAAACAATACTTGAGCACCCCAAGGTGAAACACTTAGTCGAACAAATCCCTTGTCCAACAATTCTCGCAATTGGGTCTCTAATTCCTTCAACTTCGTTGGTGCCATTTGATACGGTGGAATCGATATCGGATCGGTACCAGATTGTACCTCTATCGCGAACTCAATCTCGCGTTCAGGTGGAAGTTTTGGTAACTCATCAGGAAACACACATGAGAACTCTCGAGCTATCGGTACATCTTCCATTCCCAACTCTGGTCATGCGGACTCAGTCAATACAAAAGCGAGATATACCTCACAACCTCGGTGAATCATTCACTCTACTCTAACAGCCGACAAATAACCCCGAACAATGCTGTTTTGCTTGCTCTGATAACAGAACTCAGTCTGACCAGGCGGTCGAAAACATACTCTCTTGGCAAAGCAATCCAGAGTAGCATGCCACTTCGAAAGCCAATCAATGCCAAAGCTCACATCGAACTCACCCATATCTAATAAGATGAGATCAGCTGCTAACTCATGCTCGTCAAACGAGATCATGCAATCTCGAACTCCAGAATCAATCACTAACTTGTTGCCCCAAAGGTGATGAAACCTCTAGCAACTTGTCTAACTAACGTAGTACTATTCCCGATCATTCAACAAAATGCTGAGTAATGAACAAATGCGATACACCAGTATCAAATAATACATAAGCAATAGTATCGGAAATGAAAAATGTACCAGAACCTGCAGCATTGGAGGTCTGCGCCTTTTGACAAGTCAAATGGTACACTCGAGCCTGCCCTCCAGTAGCAGAACTGCTCTGTCCAATTTGCCCACTGTTGGTACTCTGTCCAGTCTGGCTACGACTCCCAAAACCTGTCGTACCTCTACCTATACCTCCGATCGCTGACTGTACTATTTGTGATACTATGCCACATTTTACGAGACACTCAGTCATTTTATGCTCTGGCTGTCTACAATGAAAACAAAGGTCTATTGTCTTATTACAACCCCTAAATGTCTACTCCCACACGTCTCACAAAGCAGACGTGAACATCTAAAACTCTGTCCTCCAGCATGCCTCGCTGGTTATACTACGCTAGCACTCTCGGAGCCCTGTCCCTGCCTCTGGCCCTGACCTTTAGAAGAACGTCTATGTCTATACTCTAACATCATCTCACTCTGTCCCCAGTTTTACTGGCCGTCTGATGAACTATCAGTCTTTGCCCTCTTGGGCTCTATAGGTTGTCTATCATCTTGGTATTTCATACTCCTCATTGCCTCTGAGTTGCTACCACCCTTCTGATCTTTAGGAGCAACCCATTCAGAAATTTCTGAGCCAATTCTTCCTCACCACGAGCCTCAATAGGAGCATATCGGCTCAGCTCTCGGAACCTGTCATCATACTCACTGACAGACATACCTAGTTCCTGATAAAATTCACTAAGCTGGTCTGCTCTTCTGTCCCTCTCGCTCGGAGGAAGAACAGACAAAGTGAGCTCAAACTTGAACTCCTCCCACGTGAACACTCTACGTGACCTCTGGTCCTGCCACCATCTGACAGCTCGACCATCCAGTAGAAATGAAGCCAACCTCACTCTTGCAGTGTCATTTGTAAGCTACATGGCCTCAAAACACTGCTCCACTGTAAATGTGAAGTCCTGAGGGTTCTCTCATAACTTGACGAAAAATCTAGGCAGAGATAGCTTCATAAATCTCGCAAGTCGACACTCAGCATCAGACTGAGATGCTATGGGAACTGTCGCAGGTGCAGGTAATGCAGCTGCCTCATGCTAAAGTGGATGTAATAACAGTGTCGCAACAGGCAGAATAGTCTGGCCTCCAATAGCCTGACCGACTAACAGTGCCTCCACTCTCATCAAGACCTGAGCAAATCTCTCTAACACATCAGCCTGACTAACATGCGTTTGATGTGGCTGTAGTGCCGCAACCTTAGGTAAACTAGCCACCTCATGCTGATTGGCTACAGAATACTCAGCAGCCTCAACAAGCTGACGTTTAGGTCTCTCACGGCCTCTGCCACGACCTCTACTGCGAGGGTGATCCATATCTACAACAAATAAATCGCGTATGCAATATCAATATGCAAGTGGTTGCCACAGTACCGAGCCAGAGATCAAAGACTGCACAGAAGCAAATCACACTGACTTGATCAAAGATACCTAAGCTCCACACCAGACCCAAACTATACGAAACCTAACGCTCTGATACCACCTTTGTCACGACCCATTATCGGGACCATGACCGGTGTACGAAGCAGACCGTCTATGGAAGCATGTCCTATCCTGCACAAGCCTTCCAAAGATTTAGAATTTCTACCCATCATTTAATTTCCAAAACATTTATTGGAAAATATTTTATAATTTAAAACAATTTATATATAACTCAATATATATAAACAAATACCAAAATATATACAAATCATATACTCTGGTAAAACCAAATACAATAAATATATCAGAGTATACATACAACTCAAAACCCTATAGTAATCTGGTACGGAGCTCTACAAAATAATAGAAGCCCGAACAATAGGCATCACTAACCAAAATATCTCCTCACGCCGAATCCAAAATATGTGCACTTGAAAGATAGAATCATCCACAACAGAAAATAAAACGGGGGTGAATCCCAGTGAGGAATAACACTCCAGAGCACCTCATATGTGTCTCATATAGTCTGTTTTAAAAACAGTTCGCAAATTCCACAAGTAGTATTCATAAGTGTATATATAAATATACACGCTATACAATAATAGCCTTTCAAAAATCCATTTCGAAACCATTTGCAATCACAGTATACAACATGCACGAAGGCGTATTAAAATCATTTAAGATTTTAAATCATCATTTTCATGTCAAAACATATACAGACGATATGAGACTAAGCAGACGTGATATGGACTCTGCCAACTATCACGAAATGTATGGACCAGCCATAGCGATGAGGACCCGCCTCTATCATAATAAATCATGTGTCTGATCAGGACAACATGGCTACCGACAACTCTGATGGCTGGGCTTATCAATCATTGGTATACCAAAGGTTACATACCTAGTAGCACAAGTGTCCCCATATCGAAAACCAAAACATACTATTGTATAGTATAAAATCAGATCATGCAATCCAACATTTCAAATCATATCAAGATATATAATACATATATATCATTTCAAATCCAAAATCGATTATTACACAAATAACCAGTTTTATCTCAGTCAATCATTTATATTAGTCCATTTTCAGATACACATATTCAACACATCAAAAACAAGTAAACAGAGTTCGAGATACAGCCAATGTGTCTGAAGTTGTTATTCACTCACCTGGTAATCCAAGCCAAAACACCAGCCAAGTCCCACTCGTCGGTGGTTGATCTCGCTGACAAGGACAGAAAGCTATACACATAACACATCATAAATATCACAATATGGTACTATGAAAAATACCAAATGCATGATATGCAATGCAAATGCAAACTTTCAAAGTCGCCTAAACAAACAAAAGTGAATCCATCACTTTCGAGCCAAGATCATGCTCCATTCGGTCCCTAACGAAACCAAGCATACTCATAACTCAAATCAATCTCTTGAACATGGATTCGTCCTCCAAATGCACAAACAAACTCAAAAGCTTTCTAAATCTCAACTATGAATCTCGGGCTTCTAAGACTCATGCCGAATAACTGGTCAAATCTCTTAACCCAGTTCAATTCTGTGAAGTTTTAACTCATATCTATCAAGATACATCAGAAACAACACCAGATTTGCCAAGAATTTTAGTAAAACTCGTAACCCTAGTTGTAGAGAAATCCATTTGGTTCAAATACCAAATCCCACGAAATCGATGCTTGAACTTCAAGCTATTAGTCTCACACAACCATGATCTAACTCTCATTAACTCGTATTCTATAAAAAATGGAAAGATCCAAACCAAATCTCAAGTTCGATCGGAACCCTAGAATGCCCAAATGCAACGCGAACTAAAGAAAAGAAGAGATTAATGGATGATTCTTACCTCTAGATCCATTGTAGAAGCAAGGAGAATCAAAGAAAATCACAGAGAAGTAAATGAGAAAGTGCTCTGGTGGTTGAGACGAGTTGTGACCGAAGGAATGGTAGGTAAAGGTATTTATAGGCTCACGGACTGACATGTTGCTTTTCACACACAATCGCCCAGAAAGAACACATCTATGTGCACAGTAGGGATTCTGCGTACGTAGGGTCGTGCTCTACATGGGTAGCATCCCACACAATGTACGTAGATGACATATCTGAAGCCCTTCATTCAGATCTACAATCTATGTGCGTTCCACCCCTACTGTGTGGGTAGAAGGCCTCAGCGTGCTCACGGGTCACACCAAATGATGAACAACGTGCATAGAAACCCATACAACGTACACAGTCCAAACAAGACTCTCGACCGACTCATCCCCGTCTACATGCATAGTACTCAGTACTGTGCACGTAGATTACCTCCAGTGTACGTTGCATTCAACGCACATTCACGGTCAAGTTTCATGCCTCGACTACATGCACAGTACCCTGTACTAAGCACGTAGATGACCTCCAACGTGCAAAACATATGCATCACAACCCTCAAACTTAAATGTCAACATCCTAACTCGAAATTACTTCGGAATACTACAAGATTCGGATTAAAATAAGTTGGATATTACACCTATCCTAGCCAGTGAAACCAGAAACGCCGTAATTCATTTAAACCAGATTATTCATTTCCATAACAATGAACAATGTCCAACACATAAATTCACGTTATTCGTTACCTAGATTAGGACTAATGTGACGCACTATCAATCCTAAATAACAATATATTATCTGAATCAATCAATCAACAGGCCTTCATCAATCAATTAATAGAAATAATAATAAAGGAACTAAGGCACAAAAACTGAATAAATACTCAAAATAATCAATAACATATAAAAACATAAGTTTGACAATATAATAGGATCGAACCTTAAAAGTACATTGACTATAGAATTGTTTAGCTACTCAAATAAAGAAGAAACATGTAAAATATGAAACAAATAGTTGAGGGGCGTGCTGCCCCCTTAGGGTGATGAAAAGCCCCCCAAATAATGAGTTTAAGGGAATATATATATATGTATCCTAATTAGGAAAACCTAATTCCCCTAAAAAATAGCTAAAAATAATAACTAAGCTAATTATTTTGATCCAAGCTATGAAAATAGGTCAGCAGCCCTCATACACGTCCATGAGGCTCAATTTTTTAGGCCCAATAGTGAAAACACATGACCCAATGCGGAATAAGTCAGTCCGGTCTTCGTGCCCTCTACAACATGGTCATGCCAAAGTGCCCTCCAAGCTGAAATGTACCCAAAATCCCTCCAAATCCTCACGTTTCACCAACATTCCACCTAAACCACCAAAGAAGACAAAAGATATAAAAATACACGAATAAAAACAGTTTATGATGCAAAATCAACATAAAATGCAACATTAAATATGCTTAAAATGCAACCTATCATTAGGCCACTTGTTTTCATTATTAAGCCTCGGTTTTTTAGTCTCATGAACGTGTTTGAAGGCTGCTGACCTATTTTTACTGCTGGAACAATACATTAGGATTATTATTATTATTTTATCAATTCTATTAGGATTAGTTTTTTGAGAGAGAACATATATAAATACTCTCTTAAACTCATTATTGAGGGCCCTTTCACTACTGTAAGGAGGTAGCACGCCCCACAAATATTTTCTTTCATATTTTGTATGTTTCTTCATGGTTTGAGTATCTAAACAATTCTCTAGTCGAGATATTTTCAAGGTTCTATCATAATATGTTGTGAGACTTATGTTTTTATATGTTATTGAGCATTTATTTAGTTTTTGTGTCTTAGTTCCTTTATTATTATTTCGATTGATTGATTGATTGATGAAGGCATGATGGTTGATTGATTGAGATAATATATTATTATTTAGGATTAATAGTGCATCACATTAGTCCTAATCTATGTAACAAATAACGTGAATATATGTGTTGGATATTGTTCATTGTTATGGAACTGAATAATCTGGTTTAAATTATTTATGGCGTTTCTGACTTTGCTGGTTAGGATAGGGGTCTTTTTGGTTCTTACTGCTGCCATAGATTAAACATTGTCAGGGCATCCCGAGGCTATCAATCAGGTAGGAAGAGATTAGTTAATTGAGTGTGTCACCGTTAGCTATAACTCTGTCTATTCGAATACTTGATATTCATTTTTCGTGTCTATAATCAACTGAAAGGATAGAACTGAGAAGTATCTTGACTAAGATTCATTATCATTGATTTCTTCATACTATCATTGTTGCATTTTTTTTGTTTTTCCAATTGCAATCTTTAATTTAGTTTCTTTACATTCTCGGTTTCACTCATATTTCTGTAACTTTGTTTTATCTTTGTTTTCGACGAATAAATAAGTTTTACCAATCTCTGTGGATTCGACTCTGCTCACTGTTATTTACAGAATCATTATTTTGAGTAGGAATTAATTTGTTATATATATATATATATATATATATTGAAGTAGCTATTTTCTTTAAAGACATTAGGAGATAACACACCCCGTGCTACTTGTCAATTAACTAAGAAGTCACTTGTCACAAATTTGAAAAAACTCCTTAACTATTATATATATATATATATATATATATATATATATATATATATATATATTGATTGATATTGAAGTAGCAACTTTCTTTAATAATATTAAGAAATAACACATCCATGCCACTTGTCAATCAACTAAAAAAATTATTTGTCACAAATTTAAAAAAACTCTCTAACTATTATATATTAATTGATTGATTAAAGAAATTCTTATATCTTAATTCAAGTCGACGCATATAATTAATTCAAAAGTCGCAATTTAAAAGTGTTTAATTGTAAAATAAGAATTTGAATTTTATCGCCCTATTCTTTAATGGATAATTTATAAACTTTGGCCTTATTAATTTGGTAGTTGAATATAAAAAATCTACAAACTTTTGTATAACTTTATTTCTAGCTAGTTTTTTATATAATATTTTTATATTGCCATATAGTGTCTACATAATATGCTCTTCCAAAATAGCAAGTATAGGAAGCGTAGATTTAACAAATCACGAATAGTAGGCTTTTTTTATTGTAAAAAGATAAAAAGAGTGACAATTTTTGGAAAAAAATCTAAATATTATATGTTGAAAATATGCATGCTAAAAGTTGTATGCGTCAGTGTTTGATTTTGATAAATTAAATAATAAATAATAGAAACAGATTGTAAATTAATAGATTGAATAATAAAAAGTAAAGACATTGATATGTCTTTTAAAATTATAATATGTTAAATATATAATATACTATGTCAAAATATTATAAACTAAATAAGCAAGTATGATTTAAAATGTCACGCCGTCCCTCAAATTTTTTAACAAAAGAAAAAATCTTAATTAAGTTTCTTCTTTGCAATCCCAAAAAAAAAAAAAAACAACCATACATTTAATAGCTAAACCTAACTGATCTACCCTCTATAGCTTTTTCCATTTATTTCACAAAATAGCTTGAAAACGTGAAGGCACTGACATATTTAATTATTTATCAGTCGTTATATCAAAATGTCATTTTTTTTTAAATCATCAAAATGTCATATTTATACAAAACATTCGGGGTTTCAGATTGGCTCACTAATTTTTCCGTCCACCTTCCTATGGACTACACATTTATGATGATCCTCCAAGTGGCCAAAGGCATTTTTTTATTTCTTTTTTTGATAAAGCCTAAATGCAACTGTTAGAAGAAAATCAAGTGGAGTATCCTTTGTTAGAATGATTTGTGTAGTGGACTGGTTATAGTGCTTTTGAGTCTTCGTATTTTACTTTTAATAATTGAAATTTATTTAATTACAATTCAATGGTGTAAATGCAACTATAGTTATAGCCTGTAGTGTATTTCAGTAGTTGGGTAGTTTATAGAAGAATATATTATGAGTTCAAGGAGAACTGAGTTTAAGTTTGATAATTTTGATATACTAATTATTTTTCTCTAAATCATGAGATGTTTAAATTCTAAGTTCATTTTATGATTTAAGTGTACTTGATTAATAATTGACCCAAATTTATTCCAAAAGGCATGAAGTTTTTCTAAGGAGATTTTACACTATGAAGATTTGATCTTGATCTTTAACCCCGAAGTACTTGGGTTATTCAATCTATTCGATTGAGTTAGTTTTTAAAATGTTTGTTTTTGGTGGATTATAAAAAGAGATTTAAGAAGCGAATTGTACATAACAAAAAATTATACAAATTAACACATCTTTTTAAAAATTGAACATGTATACATATTTATTAAACAAATATCACCTTTTTTTTGCTAAAAACGAAGAGTCGGAGACGGCCAGTAAATAGCATACTCCTGTTGAATATGACCATACAGACAAATAAACCTCCCCGTTATAAAATATTTTAAATAGTCATAATTGACACCACCTTTATTATTTATACATATGGCCCCAAATACAAAATCCCATATCTGTTATAAAAGTAAATCCCGTATCTGTCCTTCAACGTGATATCTTTTCACTTCCTATACAAGACTTGGGCTATAGTACAAGTTTTTGAATCATGCAACAAATATTTTTTGAGCATGAAAAAGCTACTGCACCAACGGAAGGTCTCGTGAGATGGCAGCTTTAAGGGGATTGCTTAAACATGGAAACTAGTGGTGTTGTAAAGCGACGGCCATTACTACTGCTTCGCCAAGCAAGGCACCTAAGTAATTCCAATTCTTCACCACTAATTCCTCTCTCCCATATACTCTACCATACTCCAAGCTGAGACTTTAATTTGATCTTGAAAACAATTGTTGAGGATGGTCGGTCCTATATATTCATGCACCAAACTAGTTCATCTACATTAATTGGATTCAACCCACGGGTTGTGGCAATTGGCAATATAGACTGAGTATGTGGAAAATTTTCGAGTTAGATCTCCATTAAACATGTACATTCAGAAAGATTAAGAGTTTTAACTAAATGTGATAATTTCTTACACAATAATATGATTTGTAAATACATTATTACAACACGACACAAATAATATGATTTGTAAGTACATTATTACAAACGACACAAATTCAATTTTTATAATGTTTTTGTCATGATACATGAATGTGATATATAAATGGTATGACTCAATTACCATATGTGTAGCACAAATTGTCATCCTAGTTTTAACTATGATTAATTACACTTCGAAGAGGATTATTCTTAAACCATTAAACAGATGTGAATAATTGTGATTTCAAAAAAAAATGAATTCATATAACACGTGAAAGAATTGGTCAACTTGAATGTTGGTAAATCAAAATTCATCTACAAAATTGATTTTGCATCTCTAACTGCTTACATGAAAGCTCAAGTTCATCGTTGAGAAAGACACTTATATAGAAAAAAAAAAAAAAAAGAGGGCCTATATGCATCTGATGAATCCAATAATTCCAATATATAAAATATAACAAATATTTTTTTATGGCCATTATTATACTTTGTTAAACAATAAATATCATTTTCCAAAAAACGACAAGAACTCTCCTTCATGCTTGTCAAAATCAAGTGTGAACTTTCTCCGTCACTGTGGGGTATTGGGTTATGGGTACCATTACTTGGGATGATATTGGTACAAATAATTAGTTAAAAGCAAATTAAAGGAAGAAAATATACAGTTGTAAAAGAAGTTGCAAGCTATCTAATAAAATTACATTTTTTATGAAATTTAATTGGATTCACCATAGATAGTACAATAAGTTAATGAATCAGATAATAAAAAAATTAAAATAATGAGTCTTTCAAAATTATAATACATTAAACCCTAATTATTTATATATATTCTTTGTTTTGTATGTTTAATGAACTATACCCATCTAGTTTTTTTCCCAATAAAATTTCGTATAATATATTTTACTTTTTATTATGTAAAATATTATATACAGTTCTCTAAGTCATCGATTAATTTTTCTGTGCTTCTAATTGAACGATATTAGCATCCCAACTAACAATTTTTATGTAAGTTTCACAATACAATTATATGTAAAAACTATTGAAATATATATATTTATCAAAAGAAAATTATTAAAATATACTTTTTATGGATACAAATTGATTTGTAAAAGCTTTTTATTACGAGGAAATTCATGCCGTACTTCTACTCAAATATACTTTGTAAAGATACTAATATACTTCCAACTCCTTGACTCGCCTACTTTAATTTAAGAACGATATTTAGTTTTGGGGCAATTATATTAAAGTTCCTGAGATTTATTATAGTTTGTTATTATGTTCCTAAATCTTAGAAAGACGGCTATTGTATTCTTACTATTGTGTCCCTAAATCTTAGAAAGACTGTTATTGTATTATTACTCTTAAATATAGTCGGCTAAAATTCAGTCAAAATTAACAGGACAACGTTTATTAAGACACTCTCTTTTATCCTGTTAATTATAACTGAATTTTGACGAATTATATTTAAAAATAAAAATATAATAACAATCTTTTTAAAATTAAAAAATATAATAATAGATTACAGTAAATTTTAAAAATGTCAATATAATTGGCCCTTTAGTTTTTACACAAGTTTGACCATTGGGTCAATCCAAACCATAGTTATTAGGTACTTATTTTCTACGTATGACTGAAATAGACTTGCATAACCTAACTGAAGTAGACTTACCAATAAACGCTCCAGCTATTTCGATTTGATGTCTCATTTGGTGGATTACCACGAATCACAGTCTGGTTATGTAATTGATAAATTATGTACTAATATTATTTTAAACCCAGTTTCAATTAAAAAAAAAAGTAGACTGCCTTTTTGCCTATTTTCGTATGCCTATTTTGGACAAAACATAGTTATGTTTACATTTTTACATATATTTTAATTATATATATGACAATACAATATTATATTTCTTTTCTATGTGGCAAATATATCCGCATATTTGTTTTTATTTCCAAAATATAATGCAGCCTAATAAAATGCTTTGACATTATTTATATAATGTGCTAGCTATTAAAATTTACAATTTTAAAATTCGTTCATGTCATAAATGACTTGATATAATGTTTAGTATAACGTTTGACACTTCTATTATATTTTTATTATAATATTTAAAATTTATTTAAAATAAACGCAACTTTTGATTTGATTATTCTTTTTATTATTCGTTTAGCTCTGTTAACATTGTTTTACTAAAATTATGACATGGCATTAACGCAGTTAAACCGTGATATTTTCTATATTATCCAATTTTACTAGAATAACTTACCTTGTCAGCAAAATGCTAATACCACTTTTTCATACAAATTGGCACTTTTATTATTATTAGTAGCTTTATCACAACATTTAATTATGTTATCATTTTTATCACAGAAATGATTGTGCCTATTTCACTGAATTTTAAATGTTGTAATAAAAATAATAAAATTTTTAAATTGTGTTAAAAAAATAGTAACAATTCTTCTCTTATTACTGACTGTTACTGGTTTGAAGAAATTATAATAGCAAATTTTCTGATAAAAAATGGTGAAAATAGCACGCAAAGGACAAAATAGGAAAAAGTAGACATTTATACTAAAACAAAATGTCACTTTTTAATTTTGTCACAACAAGAAATTTGCTTCTAGAAATAGAAACAACGAAGAGACCAATCTCCAAAATGCCATTTTTTAGAAAAAATAGGAGAAATTGTCTAATTTTCGCAAAAAATTGATTTTTTTGCTAGAAATTGATTTTTATGTGACAAATTATATTTTTTTAAATAAAAAATATTTTTAGTCCAGATTTTATTTTTTTGGTTCACAATGGTTCACATATAGAGTACACAGTTCGTTTTTCCAAAAAAGTGTAAATGTTTTTTATTTAATTATTTTGTTAAAAAAATTTAATTTTATCAATTTTTTTGGTTCACAATAGTTCACATGTGTGGTAGTTTTTTTTGTTTACACAATACATATTTTAAAAGATTCATAACGGTTCACAATAGTTCACATAATTCTTATTTTTTAAAAAGTCTAAATGAAATCTTTTAAATATTTTTTAAGAAATTTTAAACGAAATTTTACCCTCAAAAAATATTTTTTTCAGAGTCGATTTTTACGTTCACAACGGTTCACAAAATAGTGTATATTATATTGTACATTATTGTGAACTATTTTAAATGATTCACAATGGTTCACAAATAGAACACACAGTTCATATTTTTGAAATTTGATATTTTTTGACGTTCACAATGGTTCACAAAATATTTTACATTCTAAATTTTGAAGTTCACAATAGAGAACAAGTTTTTCGCAATAGTTCACACAATCCAAAAATTTTTAAAAAAGTCTAAATGTTTTTTTTGAAATATTTAAAAAACATTTCCTTGAAAATATTTTTTAAGTTGTTTTGAGGTCCACAACGGTGTACATACATTATTGTGAACCTCAAAAAATAATATTAGTTTACAAAATATAGAAGTATTACTGAAAATATTTAAAACCCATAAAAAATAGTAAAATTAAATTTAAAAAACTTTTTAAAACTTTTTACAATTCTAAAAATAAACTAAAAGACTGAAAAATGTATCACAGGGGCATAATTATAAATAACTAAAACCTAAAAACCCAACCTAGCAGAGGTTGGCTCATCCTTACCACCATAGTTGTCGTCGTCGTAACCGGCAGTCCAGCAGAAGTCGCCGCCATTTGCCATCGTTTGTCGAGATCGAGGTGTCGTCGTCCATCGAGATCGAGTTTTCATCGAGGCGAGATAGAGGTGTCGTCTATCAAGATTGACGCGAGACAGGGCCGAGACGACTAGTCAAGTCGCCGGCGCTATTCAAGGACTCGTAGTCGAGTGGGGCATAGAAGCAAATCGAGGGAGCAGGCGGTGGCTTCGCGACGAGACAGAGATCGAGAGAGGAAAGGCGGAGAGAAAATCGAGAGAAGAGAGGCGGCCAAAGAGAGAGAAGGAGAAGCTCTGGAAGAGGGTGGGAGAAGCGGAGTAAGACGGTGGGAGCGGCGAGGTGGCTAGGGTTTGGGGTGGGTGGGATGGGAGAGAGACTGAGAGAAAGAGAGAGAGAAACTAGAGAGAGGAACAATGCTAGGGTTTGGGGAGGAGGAGAGAGAGGGGAGAATAGGAGAGAGAAAAAAATAAAAAAATAAACAAAAAATCAAAAATTTATATGAAATTAATATGGTATTTTTAAATTTTAGTTTCAAACAAATTATAATTATAAAAATTAAACATAAAAATTGACATTTTTGTAGAACATAAACATAGGGTGTCATTTTTTTAAAGAGAGGTTAAGAAAATGACATACAGCGTAATTAGCACGACAAAATACTGTTTGAGATTGGAGCTTGGATTCTTGTCAACTCACTACGTAGTTAATGATCTGAAATCCTACTTAACATATTCCTACGAAATTAATATCCACTCATACAAATAAATATTAAAGATTAATTAAAATTTGATAATATGTTATCTATATTCCATTACTCATATTATAATATAAGCAAAGAATATTTTTCGAATTCCACGACAGGACTCATTAACCAACATAATAGCACCACTAACAAATCTACAATTAAGTTAATAATTAAATATTTTCGTACAGATAATCTAATCTAGTTACCATCCAATGTAATCTGTCCAAACCGACCAATGCGTAACTCTCTAGAGACAATAATTTTTTTCTAGTTTAATATATTTCAAACACTTTTTGATTTTTGATAATTTCTGTGTCTAATCAATGATGATCAGTACTGATCATAGACAGAGATAACGATAGTTCTAATTTATGACATTCAAAAGTTTGGTCACTTATATATTTTTTGAAATTTAATTTCTTATCATTGTGAAAATAAAATTTCATAAGTAATTTTCTGTAATGTAATATAAATGAATATTAGTTTGTTATTGTCTTAATGATTCCCAAGATCATTATGTGTATCTCATTATTTAAGATTATATATTTTAAGAAGTGCAGAAAATTTTCAGAATTATAGTGTTAGGATTTTTGTATACTAGCTCTAAGTTAATATCTTGTTGGTCATTATTTGAGATTAATAATTCATAAAATAATTAGATCTTAAATATTATCATTGTTGTTATTATTATCTTATTTGATAAACAAAAATTCTTATAATTCCACATAATCAAGAAACATTATCTTATTTTCTTGTATTTTTTTAACCTTTTTGTCAACTATTAATTATCATGAGGAGTAATCCAATTGGTGAATAAATAAAAACATATAGGTATCATAGAAAATAACTATAAAAAAATTATAAACACAATAACAGAGTCAAAATTTAACTAAAATGTGATCAATTTTAAAATAAAGAGATAGAAAATAAAACTAAACAAGTGGAATTGATAGGATACTCTAGTGATTGACCGAACAACCGATGGGTCGATTGACTTATCCAACTCCACCTGATTCCGCCATTGTATAACGTATTTAATTTTGAACCAATGAAAATTTGTTTTAATATTAGTATAAAAAAAACTTTAGTACGCCTCAATGATAATTATCTTTCTTATTTTCTACTCCAAATTAAACTTAGCAAGGAATAAGAATATTGGCCACTATTTTAATCTTGTTGTCAACCTTTTAATGGTGCAAGTAGCATCGGATTCAGTACATGTAACCTCATGATGACAACTGTCAGATTTTTTGTGAGGTGAGGCCTGTCCCATGCAGACTCTTACACCTTCCACGTGAGCTATAGAAAAAAAGTCACATTATTAATGGAGAAGTAAAGTGCTGTATGCCAATAGGAACTTGCCACGTAACCAGATGCTAGATCTGGTCGCGTGCGTTTGACCATTAAACCCAACTTTTTGTCTGAATAAATTGTTTCTTTTGATTTTAAAAAAAATTGTTTCTTTTTTTTTTGCTTGGAATTTTTTTACCCATGATTTTCTGCCTGGAAATTGTTCCAATGTGATTTAGGAAAAAAGAATACGGTAAATGTATTTTAAATGTAGAATACATAGGGCTTAAAACAAATAGGCGTGAGATGTGAAAAAGCATTTTGAATGGCAATGACGGAGTTCGATCGACCTCACCGGTTGTTCGGTGAATTTCTAAGATATTTTGCCGATTCCACTTGTTTTATTTTATCTCTATATCTTTATTTTTTTAATGTTAGTAAGCCTTTACATATCATCCATGCAAATCTTTCGTATTAGCGACTGTATGTACATGAAATGTGTATTGATCTTTCTTTGACACTGAAATGAGTATTGATCAAGAAATATTTACAAGCTGCAAGCTCCAGAAACAAAACGACATTCTGTAAGGTTTTGTACATCTAAATATCTAATAATTGAGAGTTAGGTTTTATCTCCTCGATTTCCAACCCCCCCAAAAAAACAAACAACTAGCAATTTAATAAATACATACACATTGCTGGCCTGGTCCTAAAATTCAAATCAATAATAAAAAACCAATATTAAATGCAAAAACATTTGAAATGTCAAAGCAAATAATTTGGTTCCTATCTGTACTACTAATTTAACAAATGAACAAGAAGATCTACATGATTAGTGCAATTTCTAAAGGAAGACTTATACATATGCGTGGACCATGTGATTATGAAGGCGGTTTGGTCGCTTTGCCCACATTTTCTGAGTTCATGTGCTTCAACTACCAGATGCCACATTGTCACTTGCAGGGGGGAAAGAGAAAGAATCAACCTCTAGCCATTAAAGTTCCTTCAAAATTGGGGCAAAAGTACCTTTATAGATGCTTCCATACATAATAGTAGAAAGAAATGGGGTGTTTATTTCTACCATATATTGTATTTATTTAAGGTAGATCGATTAATAAATTGCAGAAATAGATTATAAATTGACAGCTTTAATAAAATACATAGTGACAAAAAATAAAACCTGACACATTAGAGTTAAAATATACTTAAGAGTAATAACGTATATTATATAAATATAGTATTCAAAACATGTATTACATTCAATCTGTTAAAAGTGTGGAATATCCCACAGGGTATTTTTTCAAATGAAGTTGGATGCAATTTTAAAATAAAGAAAATTATTTATTTAATTTCGATTTGGGCACTTGTTAAATTTTCTGGTTAAATTTACTGGCAAGATTTAACGTGGCGCCATCAAATTGTTATAAGAAAACGTCCACGACATCGTGTACAGTAAATCTTGACGACAATCTAGTAGGTGCTAAAATTAAAATAATTTTGCCAAAAGTGCAAAATATGTAAAGCCTAAGTCATCTCCATCCCATCTCTGTTTTTAAAGTTTTATTCTATTTTTATCTCCAAATGCACTCTAATTCACCTCTAATTTCACCTCTAAAAGTGGAGTTTGCTACAATATACGTTGAAATTTGAGTGCACTTTTTAATTTGAAGGTGACTGTAGCAACTCTATTTTCACCTCTATTTTTTTTGCTGGGGATTTTTTGTTTCAAAAGATCAACCACGCATGCAACCTTTAAAAGTGAAGCAAGAAAGCTTAAGTATTCATCATGTAAATTAAAATTGAAGCCAAAAATTCAGAACTGCAAATGTCGACTGAAATTTTTGACGTATTGATAACTTTGGTTTTATATTTGGGGTATCAAAGACTTCAAATTTGGCAGCGACATATAGTAAAATATTGGTAGCAACAATTGATAATGATGTATGTTTCCCTGTGGCTAATATTAATTTGGTGCGTCTAAATCAATCACGCATGAGATTGACGATGGAAACACTGCAGCTCACAACAGTAACAGACGACAGCAGCCAGTGATGGACGACATACTTGTGTTGGATGAGCTTCAACAGTTTCTTTCATCCGCTCATTGTCACGGTCGTTTTGGTGGGATTACTCTACTTAATTCACTAATTAGTTTAAATATAATACTAATTAATTCATAAAAATAAAATATATTAAAAAATAAATGCACAGATTGTACTACAAATTAAAAACATAGTATATTAATACTATAACATTAAGTCTAAACTAATCTAACAAAACAAAAAACAAAGAGACTAAAAAAATAAAAACCTCAAAATATGTAGCATAAATAAGATAGATAATACAGTTCAAAAAAAATAAGATAGAAAATACGTAGCAAAGCATTGATAATATATGAGTTAATACTCTGGTATATCAGCTCCATCTCCACCTATATTGTTGAAATATTCACCGAACATGTTGGCAGAAGGGGGTGGTTGCTGCAAATGTTCTCTTTTTTGTAAAATTTGTGCATTTGTTTTTGGATATGGCACACGTATTTTGGTATGCCTAGCACCAACAATGACATAAACGTGTTGGAATCATCTCATTTGCTCTTCAATCTGGCGCAAGGTATTGCTCCTCTTGCTCATTATGTCATTCAAGGCAAATAATATAATATGGGTTATTATTTAGTTGATAATATATATCCAAAATGGTCTACTATTGTGCAAACAATTCACGAACCTCAAGGTCCGAAAAAAAAGGGTATTTTGCCATGAGACAAAAGGCATGCAAAAAAATGTGGATCGTGCATTTGGAGTGCTACAATCTCGTTTCGCAATTATTGTACGATCAACATGTTTTTGGAGAGAAAATGTCTTACATGATATAATGACTGCATGCATTATCATGCACAACATGATAATCGAGGATGAACGAGATCTACATGCACCAATTACTGATGCAAGGGATGTGCCAACTCCAACAGTTCAATTGGCACAAGATGAAAATGTCTGATTTGAACTATTCATTGCACGATATAAGCAAATCAAGGACAAAGATTGTCACGACCTAAGGTTGGGCCGTGACCAGCTTACGAGGTGAACCGTCTATGGGAGTCGGCCCATCCCGCACAAGCCTCGGAGATCAGACATTCTACCCAATTCATTTAAAACAAACATTATTAAACCATTTATAAGGTTAAAACATTAAATATTGAAAACATATAAATATACGAAATATAAGTTATACAAAATAAATCATAATATCAGTGACTACAAAAATATAGCAAAATCAAGTGTAAGTCCAAAAGCCAAAATAAGACCCAGTAACCCAACAACAACTAGATGTGGAGCTCTAACATAAACAAAACGAGCCTGAAACAAGAGGGGACTCACTATCAAATGGAATGCCTCACTAGGTCCAAGATGTCAGATGATTGTTGAATGCCAAAATGTGAACTTGAGAAATAGATAACAGAGAGTAGACAAGAAACAGATAAAAGGGGTAAGAATCCCTAGTGGGGAAAAGACAATCCAGATCGGCTCCAGGCCTCATAAAAGTTATTTTGAAAATATTTCAAAACTACCACATGCAGATATAAGTATACACACACACACACACACACAAAATACATAATATTAGTTTTAGGAAATTCATTTTCGAAAAATTTTCACACCCAAAGCATACAGCATGCAAAAATAGACGAATACGTTTATAAAATACATATATCAAATATGATATAGCAGAAACAGATAAAGTATATAAATGAATAGGCTCTGCCACTAAGCAATCAGAAACAGAGTACGTGCATCTGGCCAAACACACGGCTGCCATTAATCCTAGTAACTGGGCCTTGACTGCTCAATGGTACCAAATACTATGTTTCACCTTACGTAGCACAGGTGTCCCATACTGAATATATATATATATATATCAGACGTACACATAAGATAAAATCATTTTACAGAAAATATTTATAAACCATATATAAATATTTTAAATCTTCCTTTTTAGAAACAAAGATTTTTCATAAAATAATAATCACGTAATTCGGATTATTATTTAGCCAACCATTAATTATTCAATTTCCAGAGATAGTTCAGACACAAACAAAAACGTATAATAGAGGAGACACAGCTCATGTGTCTGAAGCTGCCTTTTCACTCACCTAGAATCTAAAGCAAGGGATCCAGTTAGGCACCACTGGTGAGTGACTGATCGTACTGACAGGGATAGGAAGCTGAAACATATACATAAATGTAACGGACGTCAAAAACCAAATGCTGATATTGTGTCCTACCAAATGCATGATATGCAATGCAAATGCAGACACTTGATCTATGACAGAAATCTTATTTCGGTCGAAGATTTAACTTTGAAACCTTGAAAATTGGAATCTAAGGGTAATTTCAGTTGGATCCCTCAATTTTTGTAAAATTACATTTTGGTCCAGACTCACATAAAATTACGAAATGGTCCTCAAAATTTTCAAAAAATTTTATTAGGTCCTCCAAGT
The DNA here is from genome assembly GCA_948243855.1 of Flueggea neowawraea. NCBI lineage: Eukaryota > Viridiplantae > Streptophyta > Magnoliopsida > Malpighiales > Phyllanthaceae > Flueggea > Flueggea neowawraea. The sequence continues at coordinate 939 of CAODLS010211671.1, read as the reverse complement.
AGTCAGAATGTCAAATAGAGCTGTATTGGAAATTAGTTATTAAACTCTCAAAATATCAAATTGCTACCTAAATTGGAAAATATCAAAACTAGTCCACAAGCATGCAAATATCAGAATTGGTTTTTGCGATAGAAAACCACACAAAAAAGTCTCTGAAATCAAAACACTTGAAACCCGATGTTCTAAACCATCCACATTACCTCAAATCATCCTCTAGAACACAAATCTAACCTTAGTTTCCATCAATTCATCCTAAAACCATAAATTTCTTCAATTGAATTTTCGGACTAAATAAACCCATAAATAAAAATCATCAATTTCTCATCAATTAAGCCAAATCCATATTCTCCCATGTTCCTCATACTAATATCTAACATAAACAACTCCGAATCAAGCCAAAATTCCTCCCAAAATTGAACCCTAGCTCCATTCAAACCCATTTTCGTTCAAACTTTTATTCAAGCAATAAAATGCATAAAATGGAGCTAACAACCAAAAAAAAATGATGAACTTACCTCAAATTTGATGGAACAATGATCTGAGGGCAAGAGGGAGTGATTTGGGTCGGATTTGAGTGAATAAATAGAGAGAAAAAGAAGCAAATAGAGAAGGGGGTCGATTGATTTTAAAGAAAAGCTACATAGTGAAACGACGCCGTTTTGGCCACTGGTGGGGAAAAAACGAAACAACATGTTGTCTGGTCACTCAGTCGTAGCACACGCGTGAACGACAGAGCTCTGCGACACGTCGTTTGACGATGGCCTGAGGCATGCACGCGAACGACATCACGCCCACACAAACGACAATCCTTCCAGCGACAAACGACATGCAGCTTGGCGACCAACGACAGACGATCGGTCGTTCACTCTCTTTTTTTCCATATTTCATTTTTTTTCATTTTCCCACCAATTTTCACTTAATAAACCATCTCCAAATTAC
>CAODLS010211646.1:0-13967 GCA_948243855.1 Flueggea neowawraea | reverse complement strand
TAGGCTAAATTAACCACCAAGAAACATGTGTTTTATAAATGAGGAATGCCATGAATTTTGAGCTGGAATGAGAGGCAATTCAAGAATAAACTAAAATGCATTGAATTTGGAAAGTGGAGGAGGAATAATCCAGGGTGTTGTGATGAGAGAAATGTGTGTGTGTGGTGGTGGTTTAGAGAGAGTAATGTCGGTTTGTGTGGGTGGTGGTGAAGAAGGTGGTGATGGGAAGAAGAATCATGTGGGTGCATGTGCATTGAGCTGGACAACATGCCCAAAGCAACAAGCTACACCACCCTCCTTCGCTACACTTGGCTTTCTTTTTATTGATTTATCCCATTGTCTTGGAGTCCTTCTATGAAATTGTCGAGTGGGTCCTACCTTTCTAACATCTCATTATCCTTAGTTCACCCACCAACCCTTCTTATCTTATATATAAGCCTCCCTTGTTGACATGTTAATGTGGTATATTACACATACAATACACCAACAAAGTCAAAAATTCTATACAGTTTTGGATAATTCGTAAAATGGGACTTTCCACAAATCCACTCTTTGAATCTTTGAAGGGTATGGTCCATGGAGATAACAAAGAAGAAATTCCTCACAAAGAACCAGTTGTGTACAGGAAGAATGTGGTATTGAGGTGCAAGAGGCCTAGAAGGATCCTGATGAAGAGAAGGGCACGTCTAGAAGGTTCTCGAAGGAATTCCAGCCGCCGAGGCGTCCAGAGAAGGGTTAGAACTCTAAAGAGGTTGGTTCCTAACAGTAGTGCTTGTACGGGATTGGACGGGCTCTTCAGAGAGACGGCTGATTATATTTTGTCTTTACAAATGAAAGTCGAAGTGATGCAGATTATGGTTAAGGCACTAACTGGTTCTGATGAGTGAAATTTAGTCACTTGTTTTGATGATCATATCATTTGTAAAGCCAATTACACATATATCATTCTTTTGTCTTGATTTTCAGTTTCCTACTTATTTGATCTACTTCATGCTGTGCATACCCTCATTAGGAGATTGCCTTGTAAGTCCAGAGAGATGCATTTTACGATTGATTAGAGTTAACTACAGATTGATCACTTTTATTGATGTGCATAATTAGTGAATTGTTGTTGTTGTTGAATTCACTATATAGCACAACTCACCACTACTGTTTTTCTTTTCTTTTAAATTTGTTTCCACTTGAAATTTCTTCTTCTGTGTCCTGCACAAATGATTGATATTCAATTCCAGCTAGCAAGAAAATTTTCTCACATGGCTTTGTGGGTTCTATTGTGATGAACACATCAACCATCGTTCCAATTCAATTGATTATTTCAATCCATTATGGCTATTATTTGATATTGACAGGTCATCTATATGTGTGGTTTAAACTTTTTAAGGGCTCCAATGTTTCTAAGGACTTGCTTGGTTCAATTTCTCGGAAATTACTATTTGGAAAGTTATTTTTTGAGAAATGTATATCAATTGTGTTTAGTTGAAAAAATAACTTTCAGAAAAGTTTAATATTCTATATTTGGTTGGCAATCACACTTCTTGGCAAGTTCGACATGAGAAATAAAATTATAGTTAATAGTTCATACAATTCTATAATGAAGACTAATTTTTAACAAAATTGACGAAAATCAATTTATTTAATTAAATAAAAATATTTTATATATAATTTTTTTAAAACTTCTATAAAAATTGATCTATATCAAATATTCAAAAAATTATTTATGAAATAATTTATAAAATTTTAGAAACAAATAAAAATTTGTAAATAAATAGTATTTTGAGGATATATTCATAAATATTCATTGTTGGCTACTAAGAAAGTTAGATTTCCTAACTCTCAGGAATTTACTTTCAAAGATTAAAGAGAAATCAAGTAGCTGTTCAACTTCTTTTTTACAACTAAACAAAAAAATTTCTGAATTTTTTGAAAATTTGAACTTTTTCCGCCCATTACAGGCAAACAAGCAAGCACTAAGTTCATTTTGATATTCACTCTAAGCTTCTAATTGAAAATTAGTTTACTTCGTCCTTAATGGGCCTTATGGGCTTTTTATTAGGTTCCCCAGACTAAGATCAACCTCCTGGAAATACCAACTCTTCCACCTCTGGCTCACACACATTTAGATTGAAGACACTTATAAATTTGTAATATAATGCACGACTCTAGGTGAATTATTTATCGAAAGTTTAGGAGTAAAAAAAGCACTTGTTAGAAGGAGATAAACCGTTAATATTCCGATTTCTGAAATGGCCACCTACTTTTTAAAAGATAAAATGAAAATCGTGACTCTAACGTGAAAAAAGGAAGAATTCAATTTTCGGAAGGAAAAGATACACATGATGGCATGAATTTCATAATGCTAATATCAAAAACGTTATTTGGTGAAGGCATCAACTCCAAATGTCATTTGGAACAGCCCAACGGGCCTACAAAACGATAATAGTAGCCTAAAATGTGAAGGCGATTTAAATTAGAAGCCGAGCTTGGCAGGAACTACCCATGCTTTGTTGACCAATTTCAGTCCTCAGCGAGCAGCAATTTTTGTGAAGTTTCAGCACATGAATTCACATCAAGCATAGCATATGGGTTCGCTTCACAGACACCCGTGGTCTGCCATAATTCATTACAGTAAAAAATTGCAAACCACTTGTTTCAGTGGAGAAGAAACCAAGGGGGTCCAATACATCATCTTGCCTACTAAAAGATTTGTTTGCGGGCCTTATGCTCAACAATGTTGCCAATATATTTCGACAAGATCATTATCACATGATATCATCACTGTTTCAAGACTTTTAGCATTTTTTCATATTTCGCCATAGCTGGATCATGGCGGCAGCACATCGCAATTCTTTTTGATTTTATTCACAAAGGATATGTGACCACTTTCAAATATTAAATTATTTACGATTTATTTTCTTGTTAGATGAGTGTTTTCTCGGATATATCTCAATTCTTATCAAGTTTGTTTAAGGTCGATATACTTATCATTGTATTGACAGTTTGTTGCAATATTTAGATAAAATGGTGGAGTGGCGAGGCACATCAAAAACTATCGAACAAGGCTCTAGTGCCTAAGACCGAAGATCCAGCTAGCCAAATAGGCCTCCACTAGGATGGTCGACTGGGTCCTTAGCCACCTGTGCCAACCCACGTTGGCAATCAACAACTTGTTGGTTGATTATAAATTTGTATTTGACAACAAAAATGTATGCCATTTAATTTAAAGAAAATAATCATAGTTTTATTTTCTGTTAACATTATTCATACTAATTACATTTTTTTTTTCATATATATTGGGTGACAGTTGTCCATCATCTCCTTTATGATTCGCGATTATTTGTCTCGATAATGTTAATTAAAAATTTGAAATTAGCTAAGTAATCACCACATTATGATGTGAAGTTTTTTCCCTTTTCTCTAACGTGATCGTAATAGTACTGATACGTACCACCACAGGGGTCATTAATTATGGCTTTCTTGAATGTTGATGGGTTTATTTCTCAAAAGAAGTTGAATTGTTCTGTACTAAAATTACAAGTTGGTTCGCAATAAAAGAAATATTTTTTACATATGAAATGGCCTAGTCAAGAGGCGTGCGGGTTCGATGATGATGAAATTCAATATGTTTTCATTTGTTTTGAAGATCAATTAATTGTCAAAATGGGCAGACATTTTTGGTTAGTGTCGTGGCCGAAATTTCCCAAGTAGAGATACACATATAGTTGCCGGCACCAACCGACGACAAAAACGGCAGTACCAATCAACCAAACCATTCCATTTGGTCGGTATATGTTCAGTGTATAATGTTTTCCAAGAGTATGGGCTTATGTCCTTCAATTCAAACCTTATTTTCGTTTTGTGATGTCTAATTGTATATATTGCACAAGTTTTTGTAACACCCTGCAGATTGGATTAATACATTTATAGTCCAAAGTGATGGATTCGGACAAGTGCATATGGTGTCAAGCTTTTAATTGCAGATCTGCTATATAAACTATATAGTAAGAGTTTCATGATGTAAGAAAAACACTAATTAATTAATTCAATGGGTTGCTCAAATAACAATAATTATAGGAATTTTTTAGTTGAGAAACTTGTTATAAAAAAGTTGCAGGCTTAAATCCAAAGAGCAAAATGTTTTTATACAAGTTCTCTCGTATATATATATCTTGAAGCAAATTAGAAATTGGTCATTAACTGTTAAAACAGACGTGAAATTTTCATACATTATCGTTAAGACACAAGTTATTTTGGTGTCGTATTTTTTTTTTCTTTTTTTTCCTCGTCTTTTTCTTTTTAGTCAATTGGGTTAACAACTAAAATGTGTATCATTAAACTGATTAATACATAATTAAATATTCAGAACCGTAGGTAGTGTATCAGTAAGATCTTAGAGGTGCTTGACTTTATGATCATGTCAATATGTATAAAAGATACTAAGGGGTCCATATTGAGGAAACACGTTTGATCTCCTCATACTCTCTCTCATAGACGTTAAAAACAAGAGACGTATTGACAAGAATGGTGTTTGGAGGCTAACTCTGGAAACATGCATCAAACATTAAGATTTGACTAAACTTTGGTGAATCGATCCCTCCAAGAAGAAAAATACACAGATGTCATCATTTTCAACTCTGCCTAGAGACTAGCTCTAATGTTCTCATTTTGACTTCTACAAGTACAAATACGCAGCTCTCATTCCCATGGACCTTAACTTTGTCTTTTGAAAACCTAAATCCGTGCACGATTTGTGATTCAATTGAAGATACATTAACAGTCCAAGAAAGTTGCTTATAGTTCACGAGTGTGGATATATGAAGGAGGACCTCTAATAATATTATATCTTTTCAAACTTCTCAAAGGTCCACTCCATGTTAATTAGATAAAACTTGAATTGAGTTTAGAGTAGAGTTTTGTATATTTTTTAAAGTTGGCTTGTTTAATATATAATTGACAATTATAAATTTTGTTTGAATTTGACTTGTTAATTTCCTAAATAAGTTAAGTTAAGCTAAGTTTTAATATATGTTCAAATTAAATTCATGGTAATTTATTACTTTACATGTACCTAGATAACATTAAAATGATTTCTTGATTAGTATAATATTACTCAGCTATACATTTTTCAGTCAACCTAATTGACCAAGTAAATATATATTGATAGAAAATTTTAAATTACAGTAAGAAATTATTATTTATAAAATAAAACATATGTTATCGTCCCTAATAATTAAATTTGGTGCATATTAAGCATATACATTAAAGTCAAATTCAAATTATTATTTAATTTTATATTCAAACTCATTATCGAACTTGTTTTTGAAGTTGAATTATTCCAACTCAACTCATTTATAAATTGATTTTCAAAATTATAGTGAAACTTTGTTTATTAAGAAATCTTACAATATTGAACAACTCGGTTTATTTGTACCCTACAATTGGGAGTGAGTGAATGTTACCAATCTTTTATTACTTTGTGTGATCCAGATGAGAGAGAATTATTTGAAGCAGTTAATGATTAAATTAAACAAACGATTAGGTGGATTCAGAAAATGTAATGTTCAAATTCACGGGCAATAGCAACGAAAGGACTGATTATTTATTTGCCAATGACCCGCCAATTATTGAAGGTGTTAAGAGACGTGCGATTATCCATCACAAGTCGTCACTTCCTGTAATTGAGGTAGACAGAGGCACTTCTTAAATTATTTCATATCTTACAAATCTAGATATATTAAATTAAACACTATCAGAACATTTAAATCAATCATTCTATTGATATATTAACATTTCGCATCAAATTAAATCATATGGTTGCGTCATTAGTCATATATAATAAGGTCGATTAGGAATAGAAAAAGACGTCATTATAAGCAAATGAAAACTGAGATAGGTGTGAATACTCTGTCGGCAATGTTCAAAGATTGACCAAATTGCAGACATGTATAGATAAAGTAGAGAAGATCTGTGACTATAGAGTATAGTCAAAATCTAGGGTTGTGTGTCAAAAAATTAGACTACAGTAACGGACGATGGAGACTTGGCATTATAAAACAAAAAGAAATTGATAATTTAATTTATATTATTTAAAATTTTATCTCGTTTGAGCTCGCAAACGTATTTTATAAGCAACATGGTCAAACAGTTCCCATATTTAAATCATAGGAATCATATTTGTGAATACTATATGTGTGGTAGCAGTATCAAATGAATATTTAAATGTAAAATATGTAAATAATCAACAATAAAATGGAATAAAGAAGATGTTAGAAGCAAATCATAGAATATATATATATATTCCACGAACCGTGTTAAACCTTTCTACATGTTTTTCTCTCCAATTTAGTGCTATCCAGCCTGCTTTTCAAAATCGCCATTTGCATCCCATATACAGACAATACAACATTACATCCTATAAAGGAAATGTTGAAGTAATGCCTTTCAAGTTGCTAAGATGTAAGAGTTAGTGGCCATGTTCTAGGTTCATGCAAAGTTTTGTGGCCATGTTTATGCTATTTTTTAGTTGTTACAATATGTATTCAAAGCAAGTAATCAATGAATGAAATGAAAACTTCTATGCCACATTCCATAACCCATATTATATTATTTTATATCTAACAAAGTGGTATCAGAGCCATTTTTTTTCTCAAGGGACCTATAACCCCATACATACACCATATAATCTCCATTTCGGAGAATATCTCATAAACACCATAACCAATATAACCATATAACCACACACGACTTTATTCAATGAAGTCTGATAAGACATTTTCTATGCCGCCGCCATCATTTGATGGCAATAACTACCAAGCATGGGCTGTCAAAATGATTGTCTATCTCGAGGCTTTCGATCTTTGGGAGTCTATAGAGGAAGACTATGGCATACCGTCGCTACCGGCAAATCCAACGATGGCTCAATTGAAGATTCATAAAGAGAGAAATACTAGGAAGTCTAAAGCAAAAATGTGTTTGTTTTCTATTGTTTCAAGCAATTTATTCACAAGGATCATGAATTTGGATTCAGCAAAGGCTATATGGGACTACCTCAAAAAGGAGTATCAAGGCAACGAAAGAACAAAAAACATGCAAGCTCTCAACTTTATTAGGGAGTTTGAAATGCTAAAAATTAAGGACTATGAGACTATCAAAGAATACTTTGAGAAGCTTATGGGCATTGTAAACAAGGTAAGGTTGCTTGGTAAGGACTTTTCTGATGAACGAGTTGTGCAAAAAATTCTTGTAACTTTACCTGAAAAATATGAGTCCAAGATTTCTTCACTAGAAGAATCTAAAGATTTTTCAAGCATATCCTTGGCATAATCAGTGAATACTTTGTAGGCTCAAGAACAAAGAAGACTGATAAGAGAAGAAGGTATTGTGGAGGGAGCTCTTCGTGCCGAATCAAAGATTCACAATAAGTTCAGAAAATATCCTACATGTCTATATTGTAAGAAGACCAATCATGCACACACCAAATGTTGGTGGAGACCTGGAGTCCAATGCAAAAAGTGTGGCAAAATAGGACATATGGAAAAAGTTTGCACAACACAAAATCAAGATGTCAAAGCAAACATAGCAACAAATCAATCTCAGGAGGAGGAATTATTTTGACTTAACAACTTTTAAAGTTAAGGAGGAGTGTTGAAGTAATGCCTTTTAAGTTGCTAAGATGTAGGAGTTAGTGGCAATGTTCTAGGTTCATGCAAAATTTTGTGGCCATGTTTATGCTATTTTTTATTTGTTACAACATATATTTAAAGCAAGTAATCAATGAATGAAATGAAAACTTCTATGCCACTTTCCATAACCCATATCATATCTTTTTATATCCAACAGGAAAATTTATAGACAAAATATAAAAGATCAAATAATAAAAAGAAAATTTATAATACAATTTTTTAATAAAAATTATTTTATTCTCTAATACATAATATGTTATTAATCTTAAATTTAATATTTTTGCTGATAAAAAAGAAGAGAGAAAATAACTGACGTTAACTTATTCTCATTAAACATAACCAAACGAGTCCTCTTATTATGTACAAAATTTTAAAAAGTCACAAATTAAGACTGATTTAAGTCAATTCTCATCACCATAACTTTAACCTTTGAACCTAGTGAAAGAGATTAAATAAGAGTCCTAAACTCACTCCTACAATGAGGCATAAATGCCTCCAAATAGCGCTATTCTTGAATCACCATGCATTTAAACTTAAAAGTTTTGAAGTCGAAACACATGATAAAAAAAGAAATTACATTAAACATACCTCTATTAAAGGGCCGTAATTGAATTGATAAAAAAGGGGCCGTAATTGATGTTATGGGATGGACTAAACTCCGGGTACAGGCAATAAAAGAGAAACGGGGAATTTGTCCGGACTGTGGGCGGTAAGAAATACGTATTGGTTCGACGGTGGTGGTGGAGGCCAAACAATGCGGCATAAATAAGGGCAAGTGCTGGTGAGGTCATGCGAGGAATCAGGACCGTCCATTAAAACACGTGTATCTTGGAGAAGATATGTAGGGCCGACAAATCAGCGAGAAGACGACACGTGTGAGACAAAGAAAGGACAACGGCTAGAACAGCCGCTCCCAAGGAAATTGACAGGAAGCCGTGAATCGTGGCGAATTTGCTTCCATTTAAAAGCCCCGTAAAATAATGGTATCACTTTGGTTTGCATTTTACATGACAGTATCGTATGTGTCGAACCTAACTATTGTCTTGATCGATAAAAAAAAAAAAACCTAACTATTGTCTTGTCCCTTTCCAATATGTTAAGAGATTACAAGAAACATCAATACAATTATCTGTTTTTAATTTTTTTATAAAAGAATCTATTTCAAAATAATTTACAGTGTTGTCATTCAATAATCATCATGTTCACTCGACTAAGATATTATTTATATTTTTTTTGAACTGAAGATATTATTTATGTTTGGGTATCATGTTTTTGTTATTAAAAATGTGTCTTGTTTGTTAAAGGAGAAAAATACTTATAATTGATTCATTATAGTGAAAATATTATGTATAGTTACGAATATATGAATTTTATTCATGTTTTATTGTTTAAACGTATGCAAGATACTGATACAGTTCTATCCCATTTGTTTTCTTTATTAAAATTGATAAAGATGTTGTCAAAAGGTTTAAATACTAATGAAAACTCATTTTTAGAGCAAAAATTTAAAAATTCAATTTTTAGTAAGAGTTAATATTAAGAAATGGATAAAGACATCACTGGTATTCACGTATTACCAAGCTTTGCATCCGAATCATGCATCATATATTAATGTATCACTATCAATCGATTATATAAGCGAAGATGAAAACAATAGGAAGTAGGAAATGACAAGCAAAACATAAACAAGAGAGTACTGTATATGAAATAATAAACGAAAAGTACAATTATAAGAAGTTCGAGGGGAAGTAAATATTTGCCAAGAAAAGAATGGGAAGAAGAGGAAATAATGGAGAGGCATGCAAAAGGAGAGTAGGGTTTACACGCAAATTATGTCAGCATGTCCTATGCTATACTTTCTCATCTTAATACAATGCCACACGTGCACCAACTTTTCCATACAGTACTTCTCGTCATACAAAAACAAAACAAAATCACTGAATTTTAGTGTATTTGATGTGTGTGTGTTTTTTGTGGTTCTCTCTTTTGGGTGTTGGGTTATTTTCACTCGATCCAAAAGGAAGAAAAAGCAGCCGTAATCTCACCGACAATGGGAAGCATGCATTGCACCGTGTGTTTGTGTCGAATTTAACCTTTTCGTGATCTGATACGATTCTTTCAATCTATCAGTCCAGAGGTTCTCTGATTGCAAGTGAACATAATCTTTATAGCATAATTATTATTCCACTTCATCTTTTCTCTTCTTTTGGAGAATAACTAACATAAAATTTCGATCGATTAATATATATATTTTAATTTTTTTATAAATATTTAAAATTTTATAATTTAAATTTTAAAATTAAAATAAAATAAAATAATATAATTATAAATCTCACATTAAATTTTAAATTTTAAATATAGTTTACAAAATTTAATATTTTAAATGTAGTTTGAAGAATTATTTTCTTTGTAACTTATAAAAATCTTCAATAAATATCTACTTTTAACTCTTGAAATTCTTCAAATTTAAAATAAATCGAGACAATTATAAATTAATATGCTCTAATGTTTTCTTGTTCTTTTCGACTTGAACTCTTAGGGTATTAAACGATAGATCATTTTGTCATTATTATATGGACATGTGGTTAGTAAGAGGTCTATTCAAATACCAAATAATAATACAATTTGAACACCAATAATTGCAGTATGGAACATCTAATACATAAGATTGATGTAATAATCGTTTTTTATTAATGAAGTAAAAAGTTGATCTTCTATAAACCAAATCTATTTGTTCATCTCTAATTGAAATTTTAAAAAATTCAATAACCAAAATATAATTTACTATGACAATGAATTTGATTGTGAATTTATTAGTTCACAATACCAATTTTGGAAATTGCACTTACTTATGACAATTAATTTTTAGGGATATTTGATAGATCAAAATTGACAAAAAAATGTCGATATATAGAATTAGATAAAAACAATAGTAGTGATATAGAAAATAATATAAAGATTTTTTAAAAAACATACATTGTTGTGATGAATATTAAACAATATGTATGCATATAGTATTTATTTTTAAAATGTGCAAAGGAAGTTCATTTAAAAAAATAGATTTATTCTTATATTTTAATTTTTTATTTATATGTTTTATTAATTACTATATAATTTGATTAATTGATATAAATGTCTAATGTAAACACATTTATTATTATTTTGATGACACATATTTGTATAATACATGTCACATTAATAAAACATCAAATATCATTTATTTAAGATGACACATGTCAACACCTTAATGTATGTATTCTTTTTTATATTAATATATAGATATGTACCCATTCATGCGCTTTCTCCATTTGATTTTTTTTGCTAATGTTTGCTTAAGTAATTATTACTAATTAAATATTAATTGCAATACTTTTATCTGTTCAAAGATTTCATAATTAGATCGAATTTAATTAAACAACATTAAGAGTTCGCCAACAGAACATCGTTCTATTAATATTTTTAGATAGGCAACAATTTCGGTAATAGAGTAAACAAGTACTTTTAAAAAAATGGAAATTCATTAATAATCAATGATCAAAATACAACCTCTAATAGAAAAAACCTGACATAAAATCAAATTGCGTCTTAAAAGCCAACTAATTTACAGATCAATCGTACTAGTGGAACAGTGTTACAAACTGTCCTTCTTACAAAATTTTAAAGCACAATAGCGTAGCGACAACTAAATTGACTCATAATGAGATATAGAACTTCCAACAAAGGGATGATCATCCACATTTCCAATAAGAGAAGACAAACCATATTTTCAATAAGAGAAGACCAAACTAACACAATAAAAACAATTTAAAATAAAATAAAAAACTATGAGCATCAACCCAACAACAACAAACAAAAGGCCATGTGTAAAATAGATGACGACAGTGATATTAAAAAACGTCTAAAGAAGAAGCGCCAACTCATGTAAAAAATTGAGGGAGGTAACAATGGAGATCATCGTGGCGACGACTATACAAAGGGGGCAATCTATTTAGATCTAAATCAAGAGAAAAGACATGTTCATTAGATGGTTGTTTATTAAAAAAATGAAAGTAAAATATAAAGAAAAAGAGAGTGGTGTCGCTGGTAGAAGGGTCATCGATGGCACCCAAAAGAGTGCGGCACTAGCTATTCTTCTCTGTTAGGTTTTTTTTTTTGTACCAAATTCTCTTTTGTCCCAGTAAACAGAAACTATTACTTTTAAAATTTAAATCAAATTCGCTCAAGAACAATATGCCTAGCAACAAAATAACAGTTTTTTTGATACATTTATTAAATTTTAACAGTTTAATAAATGTATCAGTTAAGTTTAACTTGTCCTGACAATTAAAATTTAATTGATAAAGATTCCCAATTTTTTTCCAATAAGAAAAAGACAATAAAAAAAAGAACGTGGAAGATATTAAAAGAGAAAGGAAAGGAAAAGAAAAGAAAAGAAAAGAATGTGTTGGATATCTTGGAGAGGATTCAGTTCCCTCCCCCCTTTCTTACCTTTCCATTCCCTTCAGTTCACACTTCAAATGCCTATAAACGCCAGGACTACACAATAAAACACCCCTTTCCGGCCCTAAGCTTCTCGCGTGTTCACACCACCGGCTGATCTGGTTATCCGGACAAACTCCACGTATGAAAGCGTCGACTGCACTTTACTTGTCGGTACCCAACCCTCGAATTCCTCAACTGGAACTGTTTCACGTCCGTACAAACACTTGACCTACAATTGCCGGTCAAATCCTTCCTTCTCTTCCATATCAACCCAAATATCTCGCCTTTCTTCCTCACCCACCTCTCTCTCTCTCTCTCTCTCTCAACTACCATAAAAGCCAGATGAACCCTACACACTCTCTTTCCTTTTTCCTTTAGCGAAAGACAAGCATCGCCAATATCCAGTTGTTCCCTTTTTGTATGTGTTTGTCCAGAGAGACATCTTTTATATTTTTGCTTTTGTTTATTTCGTTAATGGAGAGGAAAGAAGCCGTCGTGAAGATTGAGACTTCAGCAACATTTCCTGATTATTTTCAAAGTGGTGTGTATGACTGGAGTGAAGGAGTTGAAAGGAACTCATCTTCATCATCTTCATTGGGGTTTATGGAGCTACTGGGTATGCAAGATTTTGGTTCTTGCTCTTCCACGTTTGATGTATTTCAGGTGCAATCTAGTACTGCTCCGTGTGAAAGTATTGCTACCAAGGTGGAGGAGCCAACCACGACGGAGGTTTTGAATCAGCCTGCAACTCCTAATTCTTTTTCTATTTCTTCTGAGTCTAGTGAGGCTTTGAATCATGTTGAACCTGCCAAGTCTGTGGATGATAATAATATTGAAGAAGAGCATCAAAAGACCAAGAAAGAGTGAGTCTTTTTTTATTACTACTACTGATGTTTCTGATGTTAATTTCATGTTTAAAAAAAACCATCTGAGAAAAAAGGAAAAGATGGTTTCTTCTTTGTTTGGAGTGATGCTGCAGAGAATCCCACAACCAGAAGTGATTAGTTAGTGTTAATTAATTAATATTTTTGTTGTGATGATGTAAGTTTTAAAGATTTTGATGTGGTTGCGACTTTTTGGTTTGTTGTTTTAAAAGGTTGAAGCCAAAGAAGACAAATCAGAAGAGACAGAGAGAGCCGAGATTTGCATTCATGACAAAGAGTGAGGTTGATCATCTTGAAGATGGATACAGATGGCGAAAGTACGGCCAAAAAGCTGTGAAAAACAGCCCCTTTCCTAGGTACTAACACAAATTTGATTACCTCGTATTAATTTGGATAACTTTCTGTATCCCAACTCAATCTAGTACATGATCATGTATAGGCATTGAATCTTTAAACTCAATTGCACTAATTGTTTCGTGTCGTTACTTTTGATTATTGAAGGAGTTACTACCGTTGCACCACTGCCTCATGTAATGTGAAGAAGAGGGTAGAAAGATCTTTCAGTGATCCAAGCATTGTTGTGACCACGTATGAAGGTCAACACACCCATCCTAGTCCAGTCATGCCACGTCCAAGCTTTGTTGGTGGTACCATTTCTAATCAGCCTTGTTTCTCAGCCACTGCTTTCTCTTCTCTTCCAATTGATGAAAGATCACCATCATCATCAGTACTGTCATCACTATACCAACAACAACAACCTTATGTTAATAACAGTTTGTCATTGCCATTAATTGGTTTTGGGTATAATAATATTGGGAACACAAGCAATGGCAATTCTTTTCTTCAAGATCATCATCAAAGGCGTTTCTGCACTACTAGTACTGCATCAGAATCTGCTTTGCTTAAGGATCATGGGCTTCTT
>CAODLS010211487.1:0-18246 GCA_948243855.1 Flueggea neowawraea | reverse complement strand
ATTTTCTTCCAAAAGAGATGACAAACCTTGTATGTTAAAGTCCTCTATCTTCTCTTTTCGCGGCTTCTTCTACCTTCTCTTTAGATTGTTTCTTTACGGCATGATCAACCATGTTGTTCATTCCTCTCCTTGTTTGGTTTTGTATTCTCTTCCTCAGTTTTTTTTTCCTTTTGTTGTTCCTGTAGTGGCTTCTACTGCTACTGCTGCTTCTGCTTCTTTTTCTCCTATCCTCCTTCTCTCCTCATCCTCTTCCTCCTCCTCCTCCTCCTCCTCCTCCTTCTTCTTCTTCGTGCACACAGGGTAACGCTTCACCTTTTTCTGTGCTTAGGCCTTAGTGGTAAACGATTGACCTTCCTTTTAAAACAAACACAATAACACAAAAAAAACAACCTATAAAGCATCAAAAAGAACAAATAAATCAACACAAAATCAAAACCCTAACCTTTTCAGTTAATTCAATACTAGAAATCTTAATCTTCTTCTAAGGTTCGGACGACGTATTAACAAATAGTCTCTTACCCTTGCCATAAATGACATACATCTCCTCAACCCTTCCCACGGTCTCAAGTAAGTTCAATTGGTACACCATTATACGACTAAACTCAGTAAACGACGGAATCACACAACCAAACAACAAATGCAACAGATTAATCACAAAAACAATCTAATAACTATACTCTTTTGAGCTAAACAAACCTATAAAACCAAAGAATTAGAATAAAATCATACCTTAAACCTAAGCAACATGGGAGTAATGAAAAGAGAAAGAAAATGCCACCAATCAACAGAGGAATTCGCCGAAATAGAGTTTAGATTGTAAACCCTAGCTTCTTGAGAAAACAAAGAGAGAGACAGAGACAGACAGAGAGAGAGAGAGAGGTAACAATAGTGCAAAAATCGTAAACCGACTTGTGAAAGGAAACCGCCTTTTAACCACACTATTTATTCTTATGTCATTTTTCAACTACAGAATTAAAAAAAATGGAAATTGGGAAACTGAAACTTTAAAAAGTGACATTATTGTAATTACAAAACTTTGGGTGCCTTTTGTCAAAATCTGAATTTTATTTGTGACATGTGGCATAACTAACTCAATTTCCAAAGCGACAAAAATTGGTTATCTTGGCGTCCTAATCCAAATCTCTAAAATAACTTTCAAGTCACAAATTCATCACATTTTAAGTAACATTTTGGGTTATTTCAGTTACCGACAAACTACACAACAAGAAAGCAAGTATTGTAACGGATCAAACAGTTTCTCCAGCTACAATCACTAAAAGCGCAAAAGCAAACAACAAATTACTCAACTAAAATAGGCGCAATGGCAAATCAAAGATTTGTAGCAGCAATATTCTGAAAATTAATAGAAACCCACAAAATCAAGATCAAGATCCTTCTTCATGGACCAAAGAGAAAAGTTTCTAACAAGGTATTGAAAAAAAACACAAAGAATTTACCAAATGATTATAGAAGTATTGTCTTCAAATGGAACATACTTTCAATCACCTCACTTTACTAGATGAATCTCAATTCACAACATAAAAATCTAAAATAATAATCCAATACCTCATCACTACATGAAATGAAAAGGCTATGACTGTTAAATACAGTGAAGTTACAGAACTTGTGAAGGTGAAAACAATGCCAGGCACATCCAAAAACAATTGTATGATATTTGGAGCTTATTAGACAAAATTAAACTAGAAATCACCAATAAGACAACTAATTTTTTTTTCTACAACACTAACACATCATAATAATCCATGAGAATCAATGTAGTGAGTAAATTTTCTTCAAAAGATGCGACAAAAATAACCAAATTCCATTTTGAAACTCCATTCTAAATATCAAGGAAACTAAACTCACATTTCCAAATAAGAACAAGATGAGATAGAGGAAAAAAGAAAGACTCTCCTTGATAGCGAGAGAGCAGGTTGAATGAAACCTAAAATAGAAGTAGAGGCGACAAAGAATGCAGGAAGAAGAGAAATGTTAGGTGACAAATATCGATTTTATGAACAACTTACTATGTAGGAAAACAAAGCAACACCATGTCCAAATCCGTCATTGATGAGAGAGATTGGATGGAGTTAAGGTTAGATATCGTAGATTCAAGAATCGACAAATCTGTCAAAGCGAAGGGACAACGCGAAGAAGAACGCATACGACGGGAGTGTAGATCGACAGCAGAGGAAGAACACACGATGTTCGATGCGTTCAAGGAAGAGTGGGGGATGGAGATAGGTGGTGGTTGGGAATGTGTTCAAGGAAGAGTTTAGATCTAAAGTTTCAAATCTGAAAGATAGAGCGAAGAGAGGCAATGGTAGTAGAGGAGGATGAGGAGGTTCTGTGACGGTGGAGGCGATGATAGGGTGGAGGTCTTGTTTGGGACAAAGTTTGGCGACGATGTAGAGAGGGAAAGAGAGAAACAAAAAGGATGAGAGAGAGAAGGAAGGGGCAAATGATGAGATGGTTGTGGGAGGTGGAAAACTAAAAAATAGTTAAAAAAAAATGAATTATTACAAAATCTTTGTATCCAAAGTTAAAGACAAGTGTGTTTAACAAAATAAAATGTTACTCCCGTCCGGAGAATATAAATGGGCAAAATCCATAGCAATTCCTCATGTTTAGTGATATCGCTATCCCGGTCCCTACTCTTTCTAAAACAGCCGTTTCGTTCCCTCACTCTTAATTATGTTAGTTTGACTTAACAAAAAGACAGATTTACCCTTGAGTTAAAAATATATTTCTTCATTCTAAAATAAACCGAACCAAACTGAGCTACATTCCAAAAACAAAACCAAAATTTTAAGCCTATTCTAAACACCCAACCAAACCCACCCACTCCTTTCTTTCCTCTTTCATGAACTCGAAACCCTCCCCCACCAAAACTAAAGCCAAAAACCAAAAACTTAACCCAACCTGAACCCACTCATTCCTTCTTCATCTCTTATCACCACCTTCTTCTTCTCTCCTCATGCTCTCTCTCTCTCTCTCTCTCTCTTTTAACCACCACATCAGTCTCTCTCCCTTCTCAACACCGCAACCTAAAGGCATAACCACAACTCAGAACCAAAACCCAAGAAAATTGAAGTGCTAACAAAACCAAATGAGATGCTAACAGGTTTTCTTGTTTTACAAAACCTAAGGAAAAAAATCGAAACCCACTTGGAGTAGGAACAGGTCTCTCTTGAAGTCTGAATCTTTAACTAATTCAAAATATCTAATTAGTAAGAGAAAGCTCATATATTCAAACTCTTATGCACCATCTTAACTCACTAAAATGATCAATTACATTAGATAAAGCTCATAGATTCAAACTCTATTACACCACAAATAAATGAAATTCTCTACAATGAATACAATTCATCGAAACTTGAACCCATCAGTTTCCTTACAGTAATGGAGAAGCCATACGGCGTCGCCTGAATCAAATGAAACCTGCCTACCCGTTTCCTTACAGTAAGAGATCAAAACTGAACATGTCACAACGTCACATAAATTAAAGTGCAAGCTCGGTGAGTAATTGAGAGAGACTGAGGTTTTTGAAATGTTGTTAGGGATAAGAAATTTTTGAAATTGATTTAATATGGGTTGTTTTGTCTGTAGCTTTTATTTTGATTTCATAGTGAATATGGGTTTTGATTTTGATTTTATGTTTATTGAGTTTTGATTTCAAAGGTTGAAAGTGGCAGTTGATTGAGAGAGAGATAGTCGTTGAGAGAGGGAAAGAAAGACATAGAGAGAGATGAGAGAGAAATGCAGAGAGAGCGAGGGAAAAAAATAGAGAGGTGGTTTTAGGTGTTTGGGTTGCAAGAAAGTGGGGGAAAGAAAGGCAGACAGAGATGGATGAGAGAGAAAGCAGAGAGGGAGAGGGAGAAAATAAAAAAAGAATACAAGGATATTTTTTTTATTAAAATCTTAAATTAGTAGGTCACATGTACCAGGTTAAATTTTCTGATTTGGCCCGTTAAATTTGACTAACGGCGAGAGAGACAGGTAGCAGAGCCGCTATTTTAAAACAAGTAGGGATCGAGATAGAGATATCACTAAAACTCAGGAATCGTTATAGATTTTACCCCATATAAAAAGTAGTAAACTGATTGAATAGAGTAATTTTCCCATCTTTTAATGGCACAACTCCACTTCTCAAGAGTGGACAGTGCGACCCTCATGGGATACCAATGGCAAGTAGGGTGGGTCGGCCGCCCACCTCTGTCCACCTTGCCTCTGTCACTGCTTTCCAGGTTGTACGGAGTTCGTCTTTGTATTGTCTACTCAGAGACCTTCATCACTTACTACGTGTTGCTTGTCTATCTATGGCACTAGTGTATTGAAATAGACTAACTGTTGTGAGTGCTGTAAATTATATTTGACTTGGCTTCAACAACATATCTTTTTTTCTTAGTTTTTGTATAATTATTTTAAAAACTGTCTAAAGGTACTTGAACTATTTAAATGAATTGGTAAATTTACAAATTGATAAATATGTCTACATGGCAATTAAGTATTAGAATGGAACGAAAAGTTAATAAGGGTTTTAGTGAATCGAATGTAGTCTTCTGATTGAGTTCGACCTGCATCCCTTCATGAGCTAATTGGGTTACGAAAATACAGTAAGAATATTGAATTATAAATTATAACTTGGGTTATAAGTTCGTTAAAGTTCAATATTTATGCATATGGAATAGATTTACAAGACCAGGTGAAAGATAAAAGAAACATAAAACTAACTTCGCCATAATTTATATGCTAAGTATAGCTTCAGCCAAGTATTAGCTAAAGGGTGAATTAGATACCAAATCTTGATTAAGGGACTGCTTGTATAATTTGGCTAATGTATGGATAATTAAGGAAAGAATTAAATATGATAGAAATAAAGAAAAGGAAAATAAGTTAAATCTTTCTTAATATAGAACCAAAAATTCTGATTAAAATATTTTATAAAACTCTTACAATATGATACATAACATGTAAGTTGATAATCTATCTTGAATATTTAACTATCTTATATAAGACTTTTAATAGGTAGCTATCAATGATTCTAATCTTATAGTGATGCACAATTGAATGATTAGCTAATTAACTTCCTACTCATACAAATTTTCCTTAATTCTTGCAACTGACAAGATATCTCCCTCACAAATTGAAGTCCCTCTTTTCCAGTTTCAAGTGTGTTTAAAGTATGTTCAAGGAAATTCCAATCAGTTTCAAGTGCTTCCAACCTTTCATGAAGGTCTGAGATTTCATTTGCAAGAGTACCCAAATCAATCTTTTCATGTTGCCTACATAACTTCTGTCCATTTAATAGATTTTCATTTCCAGGATGGCTTCCAATAGACACAGTTAAATCCTTTTGCAATGACAAATTATCCTCTTTCATTTCAGCAGTTGTTTGTTGTGTCACCTTCTTGCAGTCAAATTGTTCCCCATTAGCTCCTTTATACCCTTTTTCTTCACAACATTCACCATCACATATGTAGAGTGAATCTTTCTGAATACCAAATTCAACAATTTTCCTCTCCAAATCTCTCAAACATTGTGAAATGAAAAACTTTTCATTGTTAAATTCTAGCAAGGGAGACTTAAAAGCAATATCATTACTATTTGAAACCACCCCAAACATTAGGCTACCAGAAGAGTTTTTCCCATAAAGATCACAGCTTTCTTTTGGTGTGATGCCTGCTACTGACTCTTCTGAATACAATATCCTCAAGAATTCGAGCTCGGCTTCCAAGTCTTGTATCTCCTTCTCCTTTTCAGCCAGTAGATCATTAGCTTTCTCTAATGCCTCCACATCATACTCTGCTTGTTCTTCCATCATTCTCAAGTATTGCAGGGCTTCCATATGAAGTGCCGCCTTTTCTTCTTGCAATCTTGTGATCATGGCCATTGCCTGATTTGCAGCAACAGCAGAAGCACTTCGTTCTTCCTCTAATTCTACATATAATGTACTTATCTTTATTTTGTAATGCTCAACTTGTCGCTTCAAATGATCAATGGTGCTTTCACCTTCAATGTCACCCACAACACTCTCATCAAGAGGCAATGCACCATAAGACTCAACTTTGTTCATGACCAATGCATTCTGAACTTCATTGCTAATGCAATCATCAATTGCTTCTGATTTACATTCTTGACTTAGCAGTTTAGAATGAGAATGTACCTCTTGAGCAAAAGTATCATCCGAAGGCAATATCTTTAGTTCTTCACCGATTCTCTCACATTCCTTTAAATAATTTTTTTCTTCCACAAACTCAGATGCATCAATTCCCTTACTCTTTATGGCAGGGTGCCAGGAATCATTGAAGTTGACAATATCTGGAGTTACATACTGATCATTTTTTATACTTAATCCAACTGATTTTAATTTTTTCTCATGCATGTTCATGTGTATATTTTTATTGTCTCCTATTTCCATTCCATTAGCTGCAAAAAAAAATCAAAATACAGATAATTAAAAATTAAAACAAACACTTTACAACAATAAATAAGTTTGAAAGAACAAGCGAGAAAAAAAAACAAATGGGCTTGCAACGCTTTTGTACTAGAGTCAACTCTAGTATTAAAGGGATCGTGAGTTTGATTTTTGATGGAGCAAATAAAATGACTTATAAAAAAAAAAAGAGAAGGAAAAAAATTATCTTACAGGTCCTTTGCAATGGCTGAGGTGCAACTTCTACAAAATTGAATGATGAGGGAGCATCAACAAGGGACATAAGCTCAGAAAGTGCAACAGAAGGTTTCAAATCTTGCGAAAGGGGAAATTTCAGCTCACATTTCTCCATTGATGCACCAGTTGAATCATCCATTGTATTGCACAGAGGAGGAAAATCATCTAGTGAAATAAACTCAGGTACCGATGGAGGATAACTGGAAGGACCATCTTGTTGGCAATTCTTTTCACTTGAATCATTCTTGCAATCAGAATCTCCACATTTCACATCATGAGGCTCACCAGAATTAGCCTGCAAAGGTGGTTTAATACTTTTGCCTTCATCATCATCAGAAACTGGAAAGTCAGACTCAGAATCAGATGAGCTCCTCAATTCACTATATCCCACATGAGATAAAGGATCATAACTAATTTTCATAAAATGACTAGGTGAAACTGATCTTGAAAATTTCTCCCTCATCCTCTTTAAGCTCTCGCGATGCTTGAATCGACGTGGGACAAGAATATTAGGCCTATTCACCCCATTCTTTGGTGATTTTATGCGATGTGTTCTATTGGATTTCCTTATATCACCAGGCTTAACATCACCATTGAGTGATGAAATTTGGAAACCAGAGTCACCAAGATTGCACCCTGATTTACCCATTAATGACCTATGTGTAACTGGGTTTGGCTTGGATTTTCTTGCAGAAGATAAGAGACATTCCTCACACATATCATGGCCCCCAACAAGCTTCCCATTATTGCCGCAAGAAATCAAAGATGACAATTCCGATTTATGGCTGCTACAAAGAAGATCTCGATAAAATCCAGGATTTTCATTTCCAAAAACGTGATCAAGCCTTGAACACAAGATACAAGGTATTTGCAATTTGCAATAACACGCATATTTTTCCAATAAAAAAGACGATGTAGCATCTATGAAAAGCCAAAAAAGTAGGAACCATTCACAAGCTGCATATGTTAAGATAATGAAGAATCTCTGTAAATTCCTCTGTAATTCGGCAACTGAACTGTTATTTGCAGTCATTTCTCTGAAAATTGCTCTAAGATTTTATGCTTGGTGAATAATGGAGGGATTAGATTGATCATGCTTCATAATAGTAAAAGACCAAAGATCATATGCAAGGCCGAGTTTCCCATTCTGAAATTAATCAAGTAAATAAAACATGAGTTGTGCTATATAGAAACGAGAAAATCAATTTTTGATAAGTCATTTTCGTTTGCTTCCAAGAATCGAACTCGTTACCTCTTATTTTACATTGAAAATGACTATAATACCAATGGACTACGAGCTCATTAGTAAAAAAAAAATTAATTCTGAAGCAATATATAAATAATTTCTGTATCATATATAGATCTCATCCAAGATCTAATATAAATTATGTTTAACCGCGGAACACATCGCTAACAAATATAAATCTAATTGTAATGTGAACAGATCACATCCTAGACGACTACAACATATATTTCAAGAAACATTGCAGCTCGAGAAAAAAATACTGACAACAATAAACACAACAAGAAGAAACAAAATTGAAATACCAACTTTAGTAGTTAAATGCCAAAACCCACATTTAATTTCAACAATTTGCACCTTCAATAGCTCTAACCAAATCCAGTAAAAAATAGCTCTAACAAAATATTAAAAAAATACTTTCCTTGGAAATTCAAAAGATTAGCAAACAAGGAAAAAAACCAGAAAAATAAATTAAAAATAAATCGAATTTAATGTCAAACACAACATACATTGCAACGAAACCAGAAAAATTTATCACAAGATGATTTGGAAAAAAAAGCGAAAAAGAAAAAAGACAAGGCTTTTTGTTATATTGGATCGTAGGAGCAAATGAGAATTAATAAAAAAAACGATATTTTACCTGTTGGAGGTATGACAAATTCTTGAAAATGGAATCAAAGAATATTGGTGGAGAAAATTGAAAGAAATGGTGCTATTGTTGATGACGAAGAATAAGAAGAATGTGGAATCAGAAATGGGAGGACTTGTATGGGAAGAAGAAATGAAGTAGCAAATTAGGAGGATCACATAATTTAAATCAACCGTTTTTTTCTTTTAATTTGTTTGGTTGACATCAATAATCATATTTGACCAATTTTGGCTTCTGTTTTTTGAAATGTTGGAGAGAGAGGAATTAGTGATGTACCATAATATCACAACTAAGTTGATACCCTATTTCTGTCTATGCTCCAAAATATTATTAATGAAAAAACAAAAGCAGTACAAGAGGAATCCGATAAAAAGACAAAAGTGGAGTCTACGCAAATCTGTAGCACTCCCGAGAAGAGAAATCATCTACTACAAAGCTATTAAAAAATCTGGGAAACTCGGCCACCAGTGGAAGCCCGGGGTTTGAGCTCCATAGCTAGCTAGAGCGTCCGCTGCCTTGTTTCCTTCCCTGAAAGTATGTGATACCACCACAGACATCTGAGCAAGCTGACTGATACAATCCGCCCAATCCAAACGACAACTCCACTGCACCCCAAGGGTTCTTGATTTAACAGAGATAATTCATCCAACGAACTAGTCATGCAACCAATCTTGAAGCCCTTTGCTTCCTTGATATATTTCCACAAGAGTCGTAACATGCTATGAATATTGACAGGAATGTCATTAAAAATAGCATTATTCTGTGCAGCCCAAATAATCCAAATGGCACTAACTTTAGCAACATTCCAAAGAGCCTTCAATTGGGAGCTCAGCCAAGCATTTATAGCAGTAAGGATAAGGGACTTTAAACTATTAGTACAGTTCACTGGAGAACCAAAAAGAGAGGAAATAGCATTCCAAACCTGAGTGCTCACCTGACATGAAACCATCAAATGTTTCAGAGTCTCTGCCGCCTCTTGACAAATGGGGCATCTAGATGGAAAGTAGAACCCTTTTTGCAGCAGGTTGTCTTCGGTTCGGAGAAACCCCAGGAAAGCTCGTCAGGCAACCGTCGATTGAGAAGGGGGAATGAACCTTCTCCAGAGGAACTTAGTCCGCGAGGCCACATCTCTGATACCATTCAACAAACGGTAGTAACTCCTGATAGTGAACTGACCAGTAGTGCCATATGGCCAAATGCAAACATCGGATGGTTCGTTAATGAAACAAACCTCCTGAACTGTCTGTTTCACATCCTCACTCAAAGAACCAGGCAAAATCCAGCTTCCCTCCACCAAGAAGTCCTGTATGGTGTCAGTCAAGAACCGTTGTTGCTGAAAAGTGAGTGAAACTCTCTGAGCAACCGTCGGTTGCATCCAACTGTCTGTCCAAAAATTAAGAGTAGACAAAGAAGCTGGAAGCCAGCAAGAATAACCCCGCAACTCCTCATGAATTTGAAGTAATGATGCCCAAAAAGTTGACTGAAAATAACTCTGTCGTGGAAGCCCAGAAGGCAATAGAAAACGAGCTTCCAACACTTTCAAAGCTGGGGCCTTTTTAGCAAGAAACCTCCAGCCGATGGAGCCCAACATAGCCACATTAAGCCGACCAATATCCTTCAACCCGATGCCTCCCTCTAGAATTGGAGAGGAACAGACAGACCATGGAACCACCACTAACTTCGAATGAAGAATAGAACCGAACCAGACAATTCCTTATATGTTTATTCAGTTTCTGAACCATCTGCTTTGGCCACCTATAAATAGCAAACGAATGCAATAACGTGCTTTGAATGACCGATGTAACCAAAGCAATCGGACTTGCCATAGAGAGAGAGAGGCCTCTTTCCAACCACTGAATTTGTTGCTGATTCTGTCTACTATAGGTTGCGAATATGTCTTCCTGGGAGCCCCAAAAAATAATGGGACACCCAAATAGCTGAAAGGAACGGCGCTTTGAACAATATTAGTTCCCCCTGTCAATCTGGTTACTCGTCTCCCTGTCACTACTTTGCTAAAGAAGACATTAGATTTTGCCCAATTTACCACTTGCCCAGACATCGGACCATAAAGATCAAACAAATTGGAGAGGACACACATGTTGCTCATAGAAGCCTTAGCAAAGAGGATCACATCATCACCGTACAAGAGATGAGTCACAAAACAGGTTCCTCTAGCATAGCCCATTGCCTGTAATTTGCCATCCTCTTCTAAGGCCGAAATGTATCTACTCAAGAACTCCTCCGCTAGACAGAACAATAAAGGAGAAAGGGGGTCACCCTGGCGAACTCCTCCGGAGCAACCAAAATATCCTTTAGCCTACCCATTAACCAAAATTGACAAACGGAGAGAAGAGAATAATTCTAATATAAAGCTTCTGAATTGTAACGGAAAAACAAAAGCATCAAGAACCTCAAACAGGAACGGCCAAGCCATAGTGTCAAAAGCTTTACGAATATCAATCTTCAATGTCATGTTACCACCAAAACATTTCTTGTCAAGCATATTAACCCCCTCCGAGGCAAGAGCAATATAGTCAGTAATCTTGCAGCCCCGAATAAACCCAAACTGCTGCGGAGAAATTATTTTAGAAGCCACCACAGATAGTCGATCACCCAGAATCTTGGTAATAATTTTGTAGCAAAAATTGCTCAGGACAATCGGGCGAAACTAGTCAACTGTAATTGCTTCCTTAACCTTGGGAATAAGAATCATTAAATTGGAGTTCCATCGTGGAGTAATCTGTCCACTTGAAAAAAAATAATTGTACTGCCGCACATAAATCTGCTTGAACAATATGCCAAAATTCCCGGTAAAAAATCCCAGTAAAGCCATCAGATTTAGGTGAGCTAGAAGGGTCCATATCAAAAACTGCCCGTCTAATTTCCTCACTACTAGGTGCAACCGTCAAGCTTATATTTTCTGAGCTACTAACCAAAGCCGGAATTACCTTTTTAACCAAAGATAGATCCATCAGGCTTGTAATTTCCGGTTTGAAGAGATTGTTGTAATACTGTACAATGAGCAGAAATCATAGAAGAGTCATCTACCAACTGATCCCCAATTTTAAGACACAAATGTTAGAAAGAGGCTTTCTCATAGCATGAACCCGATGGAAGAAAGAAGTGTTTCTGTCCCCCGCCTCTAACCATTTAATCCGACTTTTTTCTTTATAAAAAATATCCTTTTGTTTCAGGTAGTTATCCAGCTAAGCATGAGCCTCAATTTCCTCGAGGGAAAGTGCATCTGAAATTCCTTCTTCCGTAATCCGATTCTGAATGTCCTACAGCTGATCCTCGGCTTTACTAATATTGACATTCAAGTGTCCAAAGACTTCCTTATTCCACACTCTGCAAGCTCCACGCAATCTCTTCAGCTTAGCTGTCATTAACTGAAAAGGTGGCAGGTGCAGACCAGGAGCATTCCAATTTTGAAGAACCAAATCTCTTATCCCAGAATGGGACAACCACATAGAGTGAAAAAGGAAACGAGCCGGTGGAGCTGAATCCACATTCGCACAGTTCAAGATTAAGGGAGAATGATCCGAATTATGCCAAGGTAAAGCGGTAGTGGAAACTGAAGACCAAGAAGCAAGGAATTGAGGAGAAACCAAGACTCTATCAAGAAGACTTTCCACCCTTGTTGTTCCCCCTCTGCGATTACACCATGTGAATTTCAACCCATGACGAGGTAGCTGAACTAGATCGTTAGTATCAATAAAAGAGTTGAAATCTCTAGAGGCTGGAGGTCGTCCCGTCTTCTCATGTGCCCCTCGAATCACATTAAAATCGCCCATAATTACTCTAGCCATTTGAGAACAGTAACCAAAAGATAAATCCTCCCACAATTGTAACCGCTGGTTACGCCAAACGCTCGCATAAACAAAGCAAAAATCAAACAAAATATTCTACAAAGAGAAGTTGAATGAGACATGTTGAGAAGAGCAGAAGATGTTACTGGGGTTCAGAAAATCTTTATGGAGAAACACCCAAAGAGATGACGGATCCTTGGAATTAGTAGCCACAAGCCGCATGCCCACAGAATACCAGAATCTATTAGGAACATTACCAAAATCCACAAACGGTTGTCTTGTCGGTCTCTTAGAGAGCCTAGGCCGATAATCAATTTGACTAGAAGACTTGGTCTTTCCCTTTCTACGAGTAGGTGTAATCCATTCGCCTTCCTCAGCCTCAATTTCATCCGCCCAAACCTGTGAAGGCTTTTCTCCATTCTCATCACCCACAAGAGTGTCTGCATGCAAAACTCGACTTTCAGTACTTGCTTGAAAATTATGAGCAACAGCAGAAGCCGGCTGGCCCTTCTCATGCGTCTCCGCAATAGATAATTGAGGCCTGGGAACCGCGTTCACACACTGTAAAGTACTGACGGCATCATCATTGCGTGTCTTTGGGTGCGTCTCAGCAGCAGGTGGTGGAAACATGATGTGTTCATCAATAGTTAGAGGATCAGGTGGATTCTCGTTAACCAGTTGTGGTTCCGAAGAGTGCTCAGGAGCTGTAGGTGCATTGGTTTGCGGGGCCAGATTGTGATCAGCTATAGGTTGTGCATTTGGTGATGCCGCCTGATCATCTAAATGGGAAGGCATATCTGGTTTATCCAAATCACTCTGCAATGCTTGAAAAGCATTGTTTAGGGGAACTGAGGCATTCTTAGGGACCCAAATTTTATGTGCCATAATCGGGATAGATGGAGCATCTTTGGTGTGTTTAGCTTTACGATCCTCCAGAGGCTTATTAATGCGGCAGGCCGTCGAGGGATGTCCAATGCTGTGACATGTAGTGCAAAACTCCAGTAAATTTTTGTAAAACACCTCCACAAAGAAACTCTTACTTGGTCTTTCCAACAGAAGAATCTCCGGCAACTCGGAAGCAAGATCTACTTCAACTAGGAGTCGCGCAAAATGCCCTAATTCACCACTCAGGGAAGTATGACCGATCCTCAATGGTGTCCCAACTCCGCGAGCAATATCCACCAGCAGCTGAGGGTGCCAGTACTCCCAAGGAAGTTTGTAAATCCTAACCCATAATTGAGTCGACGTCAGCTTGTGTGCCTTGGGAACAAATTCTGGCGTCCAATTCTGCAATCTCAGAATACTCGGTTTCAGAACTGTCGGACAACGGCCTAGAACACGAGCTTTCTCCTCTGGAGTATTCAATATAATATGGTAAAAGCCCCGGCCAATAGATACGAAATGCCAATCTTTCATTCCCCAAAGGGCAGTTAATCTCAGTTTTAAATCTTGCACCCGCCAGGGAGATTCTCCTTTCAGTAAAACAATCCGGCCAATCAGCGCATTGTTACAAAGCTTAATTCTTTCCGCATAAACTGTTTCATTAACCATTATGGAGACAACCCCACCTTTATGCTCAGACACACTGGAGGGTGTGGGCAAAACTGAACCCTTGACTACGGAAGCAAAAGACAGCGTTGAGGGACGTGATGTCTCTGTATGTGATGACGTTATAGGTTTCTGTGTGGCATTGATTGGGTGCGTGGTTGCGTCATGAATTGGCAATGATTGCTTAGCGACCATGGGTTTGGAGAACAACTCTGATATGTGGAGATAAACATCGAGATAAGGTGTGTGGGAAGGAGCAGGAGGCCGGACCCCGGCCATGGCCGGCGGCGATAAAGAAGAAGGGAAAAAACTAATGGTGAAAGAGCTTCCTATAATTCCGGAGCAATAGGGTTCTTTTTGCCAAAGGGTCAAATATTGGTGCATTGATAAATTGACCGTGAAATGGATGAGTTTACATTCCATTAATGGACCGAAAGTTTTATTATTCCTTGAATGAGACAATGTCTTTGAAGAGAATATTGAAGAGCACTTGGCATGAGGAATATCATACCTTTCAGATTTGCAAACTAAGTTGGATGGCTCGTCTTTTTGACCAATTTTGGCTATATATATACATATGATGGAGTTCTTGTTAGTTTTCCTATTGTGATGATACATTTTTTTAAGATTGCATGAACTTCCAATTTGTATTAAAAAGTATTAATTTATTAATTACTTTCGAACCATTGTCCTCCTTAACAAGGAAATGTGGTATGTCCCTTTTAATAAAGAAAATAATATAAAATTTATGCAACCACTGTTGTAAGAAATTATTACCCTGTAATTGCATGCTCAACAAAAAAATAGTGTGTTCTTCACTTATTGAATTATTTACAATGCGACTATCAATCATTAAATTATGTTTTTCTCAACTATTTTTCATTATTATTAAATAGTATTGCAAATTAAACTTCTGTCAATTTTTCTTATGTCCGTCCCTAAAGAAAGAAACTATCTCATCTGCAAAAGAACTAACTCAAGCTTTAAATTGGGTAGCTGGTGTTATTTGCTCCCCCCTACTAGTCCATTAGTAGATGGTGACAATTTGACAGCCATATATTCTAATTGATATTTCGTAGATTTGTTTTGTTTTCTCAATTAGATTTATGTTGCTCTTATAATTTCTTTTTAGTTGTATGCTTTTCCAGTGATGTTATGGGTCTTGAAAGTTTTTATTTTTCATGGAAATTTTGCTTTCTTAAGGTATTATTTTTTTATTTGTTTATGGCTATTGATGGTATTGAAGATATTACACTTTTGTGATGATATTGTTTCAAAACAGAAATTTTAGATCCACTGGTTTTGCACTGAAGTTAAGCACAAAAGTGGACTTTTTTTGAAGCAAATTTGTAATATGCATTAAGAAGAAACAGTACATAAATTGATAATACGACCTGATTGAAAGCCATTCTATATGGTTCTCTGATCATTTAACAAAGCTTACGAGGCAATTCTGAAATTGACCCAACAGAACATTACAATCATAAATAATGAAACCAGCATAAGAGAGATGTTCAACCTATTTAAGGGACCTTAAACCATTAACAAGTTTCAAGCAGTCAGATTCCACACTTAAATAATCAAGCTGCATCCGTTGTCCAAGAGAGTGCCTCTCTCAAAGCCAAAGCTTCGGCCAACAATGGCTCCATAATAGTGCCATGATGATCATCATTTATTTTGTTGAGCAAAAATTGCTGCATCAACAGTAAGCTTCAACATCTCTTGAGGGGGTGGAGTCCAGCAAATAGGGTGTGTGTTGATCCACAACAGAAAGAGGGGCAGCAAACTTCCCTATAAAAGTCAAGTTCTTTTATTGGAACATTGTTTATCTTGTCTTATGACAAGTTTATTTCTAGAAATATCAATAGTATGTTTGTTATTTTAACAAAAAAACATTTGCAAATTTATCTGCTCATTGGATTGTTAAGGTATCAATTTTTTATGTCAAGTCTTAGCTGTATGATCATAATGAATTTTTCAATAATAGAATTTTCTACTTTATTCAAGAAAATAAATGATATTAGTGCATAGATCTCTGTATTGTCACTCAACAAAGTAAGAGAACGAAATACAAAAGGATATCAATTTTTTTTATTTTAGTTTATATTTATGGTATATTCACAACCATAATTTTGTAATTATTATACTTTTTTTTTAAATTTACATAAACATCATTTTCTTTTTTGTGTTAGTTTCAAATGTCAAATGGTTTGATGGGTGACATAAATTTAACTTTTACAACTTAAAAAAATTATCGAACATAACATTCGATCTGCAATATCTTCTCTAACTGGAATTTTCTAAATTGAGTGATCAATTTATTCTTATAGCGTTGGATATTGAAAATTCCATGTTAGATCGATAGTGGTTACCACAACTAACTAAATTAATTATTTAAAAATTATTATTTAAAATTCTACAACAAAATGATAACTTAAAACTATAAATCCTTAAAATTATAAAAATAAAATAAATAATTAAAAATAGCTCTTAGACTTCCATTCTTTATTAATCTACTAAACTTTTAGTAAATTTATTATTAAGAAAATTGATGTAACTATAAATAATAAGTAATGTTTACTAAATTTACATTAAAACATTAAAAGACCATGCATATACCAATTAAGTAATGATTCCCACAAAATCGTCTCAAGCAAGAAAATACCATATCTCAACAACAGAAACATACACATGGACAACTCTTTAACTTACTTGTTGTCCGAAACACTATAATGTATATGATAAGAAATTAAAGCTTTGCACCCTTCTTTCAAAGGGAAAAAGGGCAAAACTTGTGTTAAGCTCTTGAAATCACATACAAATTTTTGTAAAGCTCCTTTATTTTTCCTTTTTTTAGACCTCTGAATTTCAAATTTTGTTAGAAAAAAATTCAAAATAGATGTTTGTACAAGCATATCTAAAGGGTTTGACAAGGTAAGAATATGTAATTTATATTTATTTGACCGAATTTAGAAGTTTCAAGTTCATTTGATAAGATATAAAAGTTTGAGGAAATGACACTACTGGCACCTTTTGGCCTTTTCATTTCATATTTACAACATCAAAAAAAATAATTTCTATTATACAATATATATATATATATATACACTCTATAATAATACAATATAAATATCTTTTCTTTAAATTTCTCTCTATTGGAATTCATAACTAAGTTATGTCATTCATAAGCATACATGACAGAGGAAATAACAAAATTTTAAAATCTAGAATTCTACCAAGGATCCATACACATCATCATACACGATTAGGGTTAGCTCATTTTACCTTAAAATCCAACATTAAAACGTATGACTGAATAGGGTGTTGGTTTACCTTTTAGTATAAGACTCAAAACTCTTTCTCTCATATTGCATTTGCGCGAACGTGACTAATGGTATCTATACAAACAAGCTTGCTTGAATTGATCTAGTGTAATAACACTTAGGAAACCCTATTCTTATTCTCACAAATTTTCTGTTTTTCTTTGTGTCACTCATAAATTTGGCCAAGCCATTTAAAAGACATGAAAAATTCGTCCAAGCCTATTTATAATAGCATGGAAAACCCTATTTTAAGTCTACTAGGTTCCTCTTACTTGTCCTACAAGCATATGGACTCCTTGCTTGGTTAGGAGTTCTAATTAACATGCACTAGCTTAATAATACTTAGTCAACCTTTGACCTAGTCAATATTAATGTACATGTGCTGAATTTTAATCCTACTAATGTTAGAGTCTTCTTTATTCTTTGTCATACAAGAATAAGGATTCCTAAAAAATAGCAGTGTATGCCGGAACTCTAAACACAAATATCCTAGGTTTTATTTTTCTTGTCACACAAGAATTAAAATTCCTATAAAATAGGAGTGTACAAAAATTTTAATGGGTTTTGTTAATGTCATTGGGATTTTAATTACATGAAAATCACTCTCTTATTAATATACATGGGCCAAAATTTATGTCACACATAATGTTAGTGTAAGCCCTAGGCCCAAGCACATTGTTTACCCCTTTATATTTGATATATATAGTATGAGGCATTTTTCATCCTGTTTCTTATTTCTGTGCATATTTAATTGGATGAATTATCCGTGAATAGTGGTTCTGATTAAGTTATCAAACAATTCAACATTTTCTTTGCGATCGGTCCTTGAGAAGGACAAGCTAAGTGGGTCGAACTTCGTTGACTGGTCTCGAAATTTGAGAATTGTTCTCAAACAAGAGAAACGACTTGAAGTGTTGGACCAACCCTTACCAAGCGAACCAGCCCGCAACGCTTCCGCGGCCGTAAGAGAGTCTTACGAGAAAAAGAAGAGTGACTCAAAT
>CAODLS010211451.1:0-12076 GCA_948243855.1 Flueggea neowawraea | reverse complement strand
TTTCGGAATTCTTTTCTTAATTTTAGGCCTAATTTTTATAGTCATACACATTTTTTCTTAGTGTGTACAGATTAAAGATGTATTTAATCTGCTTACTTTTTTTTTTTGTTCATTTGACCACTTATTTTTCTCTCTCCTCTTTCTCTCTCTTTCTATCTTCTATCTCCTCTCTGCCCTCTCTCTCCTCTCATCTCGACACCCCGTCCGTCCCACCTTTGAATCCTCTCTCTCACGGTGGTCAGCTATTCTCTTTCAGATCTTCGTCACGCATGCTCTTCACCTTAGGATCTTTGTCGCCACTGCTCTTCTCGTTCGGATCTCCGTCGCGACTGGTCAAGTGCTTCAGATCTCCATCGTGGTGGCTATAGTTCTTTTGATCCCCGTCGCGCCTTGCTCTTCTTCTAGATCTCAGTCTCTTTGTTCTCCGATCTCCGTCCTGTTACATCCGATTCCCCTTGCATTTTTGTTGCTCCACGTCAACAGATGGCGTCGCGTTTTTGACTGTTCTCCGTCGCTGCTCCTCGATGGCGGCGAGATTTGCGGCTAGGTCTATTTAGGCAAACCCTAGCTGCAATTATCAGGATTAAAAAACAAACAGATTATAAAAGTTTATTTTTAAAAAAGCTTTCATTTAAGTTTTTTTGTTTTGGAAATATTGTTTAAAATTTTGGAGGTTTATTTGAAGTTTCAATAAGTTCGTTAAATAAATTTTTGAAGGATTTTTCTGAAAAAGATG
The DNA here is from genome assembly GCA_948243855.1 of Flueggea neowawraea. Classification (NCBI taxonomy): domain Eukaryota; kingdom Viridiplantae; phylum Streptophyta; class Magnoliopsida; order Malpighiales; family Phyllanthaceae; genus Flueggea; species Flueggea neowawraea. Next base: position 11,340 of record CAODLS010211451.1, on the reverse strand, counting down.
AATTTTTGTTGTTAAAATTAAGTAAAGTTTATATTAGATTGTTTTTAAGTTTATAAAAATTTTATTTTTTAAAAAAGCTATCATTAAAGTTTTTTGATTTGGAAAAATTATTTAAAATTTTGAAGGTTTATTTGAAGTTTATATAAAGTTGTTAAATAAAAATTTGAAGGATTTTTCTAAAAAAAATGTATTTTAGTTGTTAAAATTAATTAAAGTTTATATTAGGTTATTTTTAAGTTTATAAAAAAAATATTTTTTAAAAAATATTTCATTTAAGTTTTTTGTTTTTGAAAAATTGTTTAAAATTTTGAACGTTTATTTGAAGTTTACATAAAATTGTTAAATAAAAATGATCGATGATCAAATTGTGATTTAAATTAGGTATTTAGGATGAAATTGTTGAATAATTGTTGATTAATTGATGGATTTAAATTTTATTTGAATAGATTTTAATTGTTAGGTCAATTGCTAGGTATTATTTTGTTCTGCGTACTTTGTTTGCAATTTTCTCCATATGCTCTACTGACAATGAAAGAATCACTATAACACCATTCAGAATGAAAGAATTATTGTACATGGTCTGTATCTTTTGATATGGGGGGAAGCCGCAAACTTGTGTTTCATGCCAGAGTGCCTTTACCATCATGTAAGTTTTTTGAAATGTTGTCATCCTCTTAAGCAATTGTCCTGCCTCATTATTTTTTTTTGACCTTTACAATCTTTTTCTGTATTGAAAACTGTACTGTTGGTTGAGTGTCTTTTGCTGATTATTCAAGTTAAGAGGATTAAGAGTTAGTAGGAAAATTTTGATGAGAAGGTGCAAATGTTGCATTGAGTATATGAATTTTGTGTTGTCGATGAACTACACTTCGTCCTATAATTGTTTCATGAATTAACTAATGAATCTGCATAAATCTGGAAAACTTTTGATTGATGGAATATTTTGTTTAATTTAATGTAATTTTTCTATATGTATACATATTCTTTTTTTCGTAAACACCAAATAGTCAGATTCTGGCTAAGTAGATTCGGCCCCTGCTTAACTAGAATCCTGCGTCCGCCACTGCTCCTTATATTGGCTCTAGGAGTGTAATTGAACTGAGCTGTTCACAAATGACTCAGAGATCGACTTGACAAATGCCCGTTCAAGACTTGACTCGGTAACAAACGAGCTAAACCTAAATAAATTTTAAAACTCGTTTTCTTAAATGAGCCAAATTTGTATATTCTAAAACTCGGCTCAAAAAATTCATTAAGAACCTCTATTATGCGTTCGTGAACAGGATTGTGAACAAACTCGAATATATCTGCTATTAGGACACTATTTATTCTAACGCATCACAATATACTCTATTATCAATATTTGTTCCTTTCAATTAACTCATCACAATTAATATTATATAAATACTTTTTTTCCCTTTTAATTTTTAAATCAACAAGTAGGACACATCATCAACTTTGGGATATAGTAAGGTAATGGTTATAAAGTTTTTAATTCTCATAAGTTTTTATAGTTTCTTGGTTGTTTCCCTCAAATAGACAACAATATCGTAGTAAACTTGCATGCATAGAAAAATTAAGACTGTAAAGCCGCCAACTTTGATTCGAAATGCATTTTTTCTCATGTTGACTCTAATTACATTGCTGGAAGTACTACTGCGTAATTAGATCAAAATTAATGCAAACTGCTCTATATGTACGTATACTAAAACTTCCGCGATGGAAATGCTACTAATTGTCTTGTACTACTAATCGGAAACCTTAATTAATCCCCTTCCTCGACTTGAAACTAGAGAAAATATGTCACTAATTATCGACTTATATATATTATTCGATAACAAAAATGTATTTGTTTGAAATAAAGGGAGTGATAGTATATTGATAAATTTAACATATTGTTATATAGACAAACAAAAAGATAATATACTGGTAGGTTTCATATATCGCTAATTAGAATTAATAAAAATGTTGTCATAAAAAATAAAGAAATGAGATGAATTATAGACGAAAAAATTTTTATTTAAAAAAAAAAGAAGAAGTTTAGAATAGAAACAAGTTGTAGAAATTAGTGACTTGATCATGTAGCAATAACATTCTACATTTTCTTGCACAGAGTGCATCTCTTGAATTAATGAATGACTCTGCAGGTACCTAAAAATCCAAACAAAGTGAGTCCTAGAGACAGGAAGAAGTGGCATGTACTTCATACACTTTTGTGACTAGAATAGGAGAGGTAGAGGTAACTAATAGGTAGTGTGGCGTGACTATACAAACTTAATTCCTCTTCGTTACGGAATGTTTCTAAAGTCATAAGTGATACCCGGTAGCGAACTTGAGCGTATGCACTAGTACAGTTACCGTAACACCTCACTGAGGACAAGCGGACCAGACCTGATCAACCCAGCTCTAGTGCAATCACATGCCCAAGACAACAACCAGAAACCTGAAAATTACGCAGCTCTCAATACTTAAACCCATGACCCGAACTAGGGACAACATGCCCTAGCCGCCGGGCTACCCCTCGAGGGTACATCATACACGTTGTATACTGAAGAAAACCATCAACTTATTCTTGACTTGACTGCATATGAGAATCTAAATTGTGTTCACACAGGGTTAAGTAAAGCAACTAATGACAGCTAATATGTCTAACGACTAAGCCTTTTATTTTCTTTCTTAATCCCATCAAATGATACTTAATAAAATGGAAACCTGTGGGAGGCACACGCCTCTAAATTATTTAATTCCATGTTGGCAATTGCTACCTTGTTTTCTGCTAATATTTAAGTCAAATAGGCATGTGGGTGCCACACGCTTTCAGCTTTCCCATGTCAAGGTTAAATGATCAATCTACATGTTGCCATTCTTTAGTCGGAGTTAGTATTCATATCTTATTGATCAGTCGAAACCCTAATATGAAATTCTTATTATTGTTTCAATAACAAACAATAAAAAATACCTAGTTGGAACTTGCTATAAATGGTCGTGGCAATCCTTCCCGTGATTCATCACTTTCATAATTTCTTGCACTCTCTGGTATAAATTGCTTGAGCTTTTGATACAAGTGCTATATACTAGTTGATAATTAGCGTCCAAATACATATGGCTAAGTTTTACTATAATTACTTGGCAGTATTTGCTGCCATATATTTCATTACCTGTCCAGCTTTTTCAGCACCATTGAAGAAAGGCTTTTACAAAAAGACATGCCCATCTGCCGAGAATATAGTCAGAAAGACAGTTCAAACTGCACTAGCTACCGATTCCGGCATTGCTCCTGCCCTCATTCGGCTGCATTTTCACGACTGTTTTGTCAAGGTACCATGAAAAATTAACGAGTCTATCACTTTAAGATGGAGAGAACAATCATAATAATTAGTGACTGGATTTTAAGATTCCAATATTTTTTTTTGAGATAGAATTAAAGTGAATTGGACATACCATGATTTTTATTTATATTTTATTTATTCTACATATAATGGGTTTTTTTTTACCTATAGCTAAATCCATAAAATTTGTACCCGAACACAGCCTAAAAGCCTTTTCTTGCTCAACTCTTATGAGTTGTTCCACGTACATATAATTTACATTAATGAATATCTTCACTGATTATAAATATGTTGTTGTCCCTTTTTTTTGTAGGGATGTGACGCTTCTATACTTCTCGATTCCACGGCGGCGTTCACGGCGGAGAAAGATAGCATGGGAAACAAAGGAGTAGGCGGCTTTGAAGTAATAGACCAAGCAAAAGCCGCGATAGAATCACAATGTCCAGACACAGTATCATGTGCAGATATCGTAGCATTTGCAGCTCGAGACGGCGTTTTCTTCACCGGAGGACTCCACTACAATGTTCCCGGAGGCCGCCTTGATGGGAAGATCTCCTTAAGCTCCGTCGTGACCAAAAACCTTCCTGATTCATTCTTCAACGTAACACAACTGAGAAAAAACTTCGCAAGCAAAGGCTTGTCTTTGCAAGACATGGTTACACTCTCTGGAGCTCACTCAATCGGTGACTCGCATTGCTCTTCTTTCTCTAAACGATTGTACTTGTTTAGCCCGAACACGGCAAACGACCCGTCATTGGACCCTGGCTATGCTAGTTACTTGAGAGCCACGTGTCCAAAACCCATGAACGCTAACAATAGTGTGGACCCACTTGTGCCATTTGATCCAGAGACACCAACTAGTCTTGATAACAACTATTACAAGAGGTTGGTGGCTCATAAGGGTCTTTTGTTTTCTGATCAGGTGCTTTGGGATAGTCCTTTGACCAAGAACTTGGTGAGGACCTATGTCAATCGTCCAAGTCAATGGGCTTCTAGATTTGCAGCGGCTATGGTGAAGATTGGTTCCATTGATGTGCTTACTGGGTCACAGGGTGAAATAAGGAATAATTGTAGGGTTGTCAATTGAGTTTTGGTTGGTTGGTGATGTTGGTTTTGTCTCTGCTGAGAACCAACCAAGCATGTTTTGTTTTGTTTCAGTTTTTGGTGTGTGTGTTTGTTTTGCATACAATAACTTCGGCTGTATGGCTATGCCATTTTGATATAGGTTGTAAGTTTGTAACCTCCATTTCTCTCATTTTGTTGCTAAAATATGCTTACGAAAAAAAAGATTCACCAATTAGTTGTTATTAGTTTATTGGTTTTGTAGTTAACATACAGATTATAGGTCCACTATTTATCAAAAAGTTGACAGAAAGCATTGGTTAAAAAGAAAAAATCCATTAATATTTGAATTCCATATGTGGTCACTCAATCATATTAATCTCTTAAACTTTTTCATTTTCTAATCTAACAAATTTATTAATTTGTAATCTATAGCAATCATAATCAAAGTATCAAACCACACTTGTAACCAAATTTGTACTGCGACTCGTCGTCTGCATCATTCGGAGACTTGTCGTCCATAAAGTAGAGTCCCTCCCTGTCATCCTCTGACTCTCCCGGAAAAGAATCTTCAATCCATACACATATTTCTGCATGCGATATTTGCAGTAAAAAAAAACCCGAAACTCAAGTCAGACCTCCGCAGGAAATTTCCAGAAAATTCTAGTCTTCCAGGTGTTGTTTCTGCTAGGAATTTGGAAGTCACTGAAACGTTAACAGCAACAGAGGGTAGAAATTCAATTCAAAAACAAAAACCTTAGATTCCTCCTTGGCGGGCATATACTGGTCAACACATCATTGTTCGGTTGAGACCGAACCCTTACAAATTCATCCCAAAATCCCACATCAACTATGAGGAGGGTTTCTAAAGATACAAGTCCCCAGGAATAATTTTGAAGAAATTATTTGTCCCATGTTGCTTAGCTTAGATGTGAGTGATTTTTATAATTTTGTCCGTGTAAGAATATTTTAGTGGATTTTGTATTCTCTTCTTTTTTTTCCCTCTATTATTTGTGTGGGTGTGTTTGGTGTTTGGCCCAACACCCTTTCTACCACCTGAGCTCACACTTTTGATCAATTTGAAGCGAACATTGGAAGAAGCAAAGCCATGGAATTAAACCCAACAAAGCTTGATTACTATGATGACATGTGGAAGCTGCAATCAAAAGCCACTATCCTCTCATTGTCAAAAGTATGATCTTGATCTTCCACTCTCTAAACATTCATGACCACTGAGTTGAGTGTAAAGTTTCAGTCTTTGATCAAAATGGGTTTGATTTTTTGACAGGGTCATGATGGCAGGGATACAATGGTGTTGGAGTCCACCATTTTTCATCCTCAAGGAGGAGGTCAACCAGCTGACACAGGGTTTATTACTGCTGATGGTTCGAATTTCAAATTCATTGTGCAAGATGTTCGATCCAAGGACAAAATTGATAGTTCTTTTGCTTCAATGCTTCTATCTTTATCAATTCTTGGTGGGTTTTGCGACGTTGGTTGATTTTTGTTATTTTGTGGGACTGTTGGTACTTGTAGGTTTACCATTATGGAGTTGTTGAAGATTGTGGCAGTGGTCTTGAAATGGAAACTAAGGAAGGGAGAGAGGTTTTGTTACATGTTGATGAGGCTAGGCGCAAACTGAATTCTAGGTGAGTGGAACTTCTGAACATTAACAATAATATGAAATGATAGAGTTTGCTTTGATTTCAAGTTGGTGGAAATTTTTGATTTTTTTTTTATTTTGGATGCATTGTTTGGAATTTGATCCGCTGTAATTTTCTGTTCTTCTGTTTTTCTTTTTACGATTAGATTGCACTCAGCTGGGCATTTATTGGATGTTTGTATGCAAAACGTTGGATTAGGGGATTTGGAGCCCGGAAAAGGCTACCATTTCCCTGATGGGTTTGTTTCACAACTCCTGCTGGATCAAATTTCATCAAAGTTTGTTTCGTGAATGTGGAAATTACATGTCTTAATTTTGGCAGGCCATTAGTTGAATATAAAGGTGTATTTCTCAAAATGAATGGGAAACCAAACGGAAACAGCTAGAGGAAGAAGCAAATGTGCTGATATCAAAAGGAGGGAGAGTGAGTTGCTTCTTTGGGATGTATTTGCTAAATATTCTATTTGTTTCTGTTGCTGTTCTTTTCGATAATTTCTCTCATTTCAACTTTATACAGGTTTCTGCTTCTGTGTTGCCCTATGAAAAAGCTTCTGACATATATGGTGGTTCGCTTCCTGAATACATTCCCAAGGTTTGGATTCAAAGTGTTTCTATGCAATTGCTTAATTAATCTTATTGTTATACTATATTTTTCATTGGGAATAGTGTACTGCAACAGAAAACCTTTTTGTTGTTTTTAAGATAATCAGAATCCTGTTGTTGTCTTTAGAAGTGTTGGTCATAGGCTTGCAGCCACGGATCACAACTGTTTCGGAATGTCTATTGTTTCTGCCATTCCATAATCTTTATTTCCATGTGATTTGGTTTCGTTTATATATTTCTTTATGCTTTACCTTAGCATTGTTTGCTAATCGCTTAATTTTCTGTCCTGATAATGATTAGGCTCACTTCTCTCATTTTAAAATTATATCAACAAGTAATCATTGGATTCCTGTGTTGATTCAGTTCCTGTTGTCGTTCTGGGCATAATTCAATTAAGCAAGATTATTCATCAGTTTTTTTCTGAAACAAATTATTGTGTGATAACAACAATCTATATATTCTGCGTCCCTTGTAGGGTAGCAGTCCTCGTATTGTGAGGTTTGGAGACAATCCTGGCTGTACTTGTGGTGGTACCCATGTTTTTGATATTTCAGAGATAGTAAGCTTAAAAGTAAGTTTCTTTGATCTTATTCATGGATAATATGGAGAATCAGAAAACTGTGCTTCTGTGGTCCTTTCATTTGATACTCTTTCTATGCTGTGGGTAGTAACATATAGCAAGATGAATGACATGGGTTTCCATTTCAAATTAGATCTTTTACACGAAATTTACTACGCCTTTTCATCTATATGTCACAATGCTTCTTGACTCGTACATAACTCGTGTTTCATGTTCATTTAACTATTCTCACAGTCAAAACGAGATTCATTAGCAGAATTGTAAGCATTCATATTTGCTGGCTCAATGTGGAAATTTTTGCATTATTGTCTAAGAAGACATGATGTTCCATCTGGGGATAAATATATGAGCATTATGGTGATGGTATACTGAACTTTAATTAGGATTAAGATTTGGAAACTTGAATTTCATCGTCTGCATTCCATTTTTGGCATATGCAATAGAGTGCATATGTATTTTTTGACAAAGTAGCTTTGCCTAAGACTGAGCAATCTTTATCTGATGTGGATATTTATTGTTCAGGTTTCTCAAATTCGAACCAAGAAGGGAGCGACAAAAGTCTTGTACAACGTGCCATAGCGCACATTTCAGTCACATTCATTCAAACACATGCCACAGTTATGATGTGAAATTATTGGCAAGACTTGCAACATAATGTACTTGGAGTTATGTTGCTGGTGCAAAATTCTGGTATAGGATAAGATTTTAGCCTCTGTAAGGACTACTAATTCTACTGCCAAAAGATTTTTTAAAACTACCGCTATATTATTATCAAGATTTCATTGACACAACTTTGCCTGGTGAAATTGCATTTGATGATTAATATAACAATTTGATGCCAACCCTTCCAACAAACATGCATCAAACACTTGCAAATTGACTCTGTTCATTATGGAAGAATTGGCGCCTTTACAAACTGTATTATGAGCACAAGCTTAGAAGTCAAGTTGGTACTTCTGGACCTGATTTAACTGTCTCTGTTAAAAAAAGACTTTGTTAACTGTGATGCAACTTGATCCGCTTGATTAAGCCAGCTAAATGTGTGTACGGTGTAAAAACCATTAATCCAAGTTGTGACGCAATTGAGCTTCTCAAGTCAATTTTATGCAGCAAACAGACAAACTTAGAAAGATCCAACTCGAATCCATGGTTGGTGTGCTGTGTTGACTGGTAGCAAAACACAGTTTCAGTACAGATACAGGACATATATTCCCGCTACAGAAGCTTGGAGAAATATCCACAACAAATATCATTATGAAACTTTACAATTGGAAATGTCATGGAATCAAATTCTGTGTTCGCGTTGGAGAGATGGGTCGATATTCGACCCTGTGGTTCACACGCTACATTCTACGGCCGCCGCACATCAGTACTGCTATCGTCCACAAATAAAAAAAATATGCATATATTTTGGGGCCACGGTCCCTCTAAACGTCTTCTTCACATCTAATCATGTCATTTATTTATCTCAAATTGTTGTGTTGCTGTTTGCTCCATTATTTTTTGTTCCAAATATGACAACTCTCATGAATACGTATTTGTCGCGGTTTGAATTACCTCTTCGGTCATGTCATCAGATATATTTGTATTGTCCTTTCAAGTAATTTTCATTTACTTCGAGAATTTTTTAGTAGTTTTCTCCACTTGATTAATTCCCGCTGGCTACATAGAATAAGGGACAAAAATCTACCTCTGCAGGCGTAGTTTAGTGGGCAGGAGCAAGATTTGGGGTTCGAGCTCTCATTGGGAGGGAGTAAACATGGTTTTATGCCGTGAGACTTTGGACTTGATTTGAGTTGGATTGATAGGTCTCATCTTCCGCTTGCTTCAAACGGGTAGTTTAGTGACGTGTCTCTGATTTCAGTCAGTGCTTGAACATTTTAAATTGGAGAGTTGTCTATATGATCACAGTTAATAAGAATTAACTATGATTGATCGTTTCCACTTTTTTCTTGGTGGAAAAAAACGGCGACAAAACTCTAAATTTTTTAATTGCTAATTTCTTTCTCTTCTTTTTTTTTTTCCTTCAAGTTTGAATTGTTAATTTCTGTGCTAAGATAATCTAACAAATATAATCAGTCTACAAAAAAAAAAAGAGAATTTAGGAAGTAATTACGGCCACTACTGGATGTGTGAAGGCAGATGTCAAAATCAGAGATACATGGTTGCCTCTTCCATTTCAACTGGGGCATATTCTGTTCACATTTCCGGCTCTCATAATTGAAATGCAATTTTCAGATAACAAATTTTTCTTTAAATGGATTAATATCCTATCATAGACAGCATTAGTTTATCCAAACTAACTAAAAATGTAAATGTTTATCCATTTTTATAAGTTAAAATATTTTTGATGGTGACTTGGGACTAATTGTAAAAGGACTCTCTCTCAGAAGCACAAGTTTTTCCACCAACTGAGATTTTTTTTTTTAAAAAAAGAATTTTTTAGATCCTACACAAATCAATGGTGAAGCGAAAAGCATTAATCTCGGGAAATATTTTTTTAAAGATCTTCTCAACTTATTTTTGATGTTTTTTCGAAGTCTTTGATTTATGGACGGAGAGTTCGAATCACTTTACTAAAGTTTTGAATAATAATCTCACAAAAACATTTAGGATTTGTTTAGAAAAAAGTGCTTAAAATCTGTAATTAATTGCTGCGGCTCATATTTATCGACAATCGTCAGCCTCATCTGATCTCTCTGAACCTCAAATTCATGGCACTACATCATGTGAAATTTGCACTTCTCAAACAAGGGTTTAGTGAGAGAGTGAGGAGTGGCTGTTTTACAGTTTTACTTGAGAGAGACAAAATGGGGAGGGAGGGAGAGAGCGATAGGAATCGAATGGAACCCAAAAAACGGAATTACCGGTCATGGTCAAACAGTCAACATCCCAAAAGGCAATACAGACCAAAACAGCAAAACCTCAACCAAACAAAACAGACGACCAAAATGAATAAATAAAATAAAATAAATAAAAATTCCACTATTTTTAGCATTCCTCTTCTCCACCGTCCAAATCTTCTCTTTCTCAAAGCCTATGCTTTTAACGTCCCTATTCCTCGCAGATTCTTCACTACCCTTCTCTTCTTGCTCTCTGTAACACTCCACTTTTGAAGCTCACAGTTGCAGTTTCATATTGGGTTCAAGTCCTTTTCTTGATTTCGGTTCATAGCCCCGAAGATTGAAGTCGGGTAGGTCTTGATTTTCTTTATACAGCTTCATCTCTATCTGTTTCGTTATTTTGATGACTTGAGAGAGTTCTGCTTTTGTTTCTTGTTATGTTCTTCCGGCTTGGTCAAGTCTTGTTTCGATTCTGGATCTTCCGGGGTCTTATGGGTTCAGTGTTGCTAATTCAATTTGAAAATTACAAGGTTTCAGGTCATTTCATACGTTAAAGATATTGAATTTCGAAATTATGGGACTAAAATATATAAATCTTGGCATTATTTTTGAGATTTTGATCATTGTAGTTGTTTAAATAAAGAATAGAAATTCAATGTAATTGTGGATCGGATATATTGTTATCTATCTTCTTGCTTAATCTCATTTCATTGATTTGGTTTTTTAATCGCTAATGCAGAACATACTGTTCTATTCTTCTGAGTTGGTTTGGTGCAGGGATCAATCCACTAATCACTTGTTAAGTAGTTTTCTTTTAAGTTTATTGTCTTATTAGAATTTATCTCAATTACATGTGCAGTCATAAAAATGATGATCTTATCGAGTTTTTCAATTGGGAACTTTAGATAGTCATGTTCTTCATGATCACTCAGCCTGACTTAGTTGTGGATTGGATTTCTAGTGTCTTTTCTGTGTTGTATTCTTCTGGCTCTAGACTTTTAAATTTTCGATTGATTTTCAGATTTTATCACATTTTTTTCCATATCAACGGTATTAACATTGAATATGTTTCAGTTGCAAGCCATGTCTGGAGAAAGTGTAATTGATTCTGAAGGAGAGCTCAAAGTAAGTTTTGGGTATCAATGCAATGGTCATAAGGACGACTCCTGCATGGTTCCAAATGGGTATAAAACTTCGGCTGGAGCTAAACTGCCGAGAAACAGCAGCTTCACTTGCTTGTCTGGTGCTGCCTTGAGTGCT
>CAODLS010211410.1:0-12163 GCA_948243855.1 Flueggea neowawraea | reverse complement strand
GGGACAGTCAAGAGAATGCTACCAACAAAGAAAACTGTTAGTGATGCTGCCGGGATTTCGAACGATTTTCCGATGTGTCGGTCCATTGTTGTTGCTTGTGACACAGAAAATGTTGTCATTTGGGCATAGATGGTCCAAAATTTTATAGTGGTAGCCCAAATTGGTAACATTCTAATCACCATTTTCACTTCTTCAACATCTGTTAGTGTTGATAAATCCCACTTGTTTGCCTTAATCACCTTAGGGTCCTTAATTGCTGCCCTGTCCAAGAAACTGCATCATAGAAAACAAACCATGTGTTAATTTTTAGTTGCTCATATTATTGAAACAATCTAAACAAACAAATTTTTAAATCGAGTAGCTTTAGTATCCTATTGGTTCCCTGCACATGGGAACAGTGGGTATCAATTTCGGATTATATGAAGATTCTAATAAATATCTGAAATATTTCTTTTAAGTAATTTATATGCTTCTACTGAAAATCAAAGTCTAAAATTTTTAGTATTGAAAAATATTTTAATACTAATAAATTATAAGTTCATTAGTTTTAATCTGATCAAACCTTAAGTAATTAAATACGTTTTGTCAATTTTAAAATTTAGGATTCGACTCTCATGAAAAATAAATTTAACTTAAAGAATCTATATAATATATAAAAACTGAATACACTTTCATAATAATCTGACATTTGACAAGTTATTATTTTGATATTTTAATTGCATAATATATGACAGTTCTTATTAAGATATTCAATATTTACTTTTCTTATTAAGAAAATAAATAAATATGAAAACAAATATTATAAAAACTTCAGTGTTAATTTTTATATTCTTATATATTTTTTAATTTAAAACAACTTTTATTATAGTCTTAAATATTTATAAAAAATAAAAATAGAATCATATATCTCGACACAATGTTCGATAGTAAAACTAGTATGTTAAAATTGGTCCATGTGCTGTAAAAAAAAAAAGGTTCCATGTGAGGGATATATAAAAGAAGAGACAGAAGAGTAGACATATGGAAGCTAAAATGTCCGTGAGTAGCTAGCAAAGGAAAGTGTGCAGTGAGTGCTGAAGACAAGAACCCATAAGGATGGCTTTGGAGACAGACTGGCTTAACAGTGGCTCGTGATGTATGGTTTCTGATTACTTGGTTGCACCGTCTCAACTTCCAATTCTTGTCACATTGTTTCCAATTTAATTTATTCATTTTAAGTTGCATAATGCATATGTACACATGCATAGAATCTATGGATCGCATCAAACTCTTTAATTGAGGTTGCTAATACTCTAAGTTAAATGCAATGCACTTCCAAGAAAAATAATCCTTAATTCAAAATTGAATATGGCAGATATTTAGGGATCCCATTATCATTATTTGTTTTTCAAGTTCTCTTACAGAGATTTGGTGGGTCTACATATTTGATTATCTCATTTTGTCCCATATTTAAGTGTCATTTGATAGTCAAAAAGTATATCAAAGATTTACAACTTTTAGGGAAACGAAAAAAATTATCATGTTGTTTGAGAGGAAGTATAGTAGATTGTTGTAACCATTATACTTCTTTATTTTCTAAAGAAGTACTTATTGAGGGCAGAATATTAATTTGCCCGTAATTTATTGGTACTAGAATTAATTTTAACGATAACTAGTTGAGGATTCGAAGTGAGAGAAGAATGGATAAGTTCTAAAATACTTGCAAAAATTGTTTGGACCATTACATAATTAGATACTTGATGACTAAGCCAATGATACTAATTTTGAAAGTGCACGTCAGTGCTCTAATGAATTATTTTGCTTGCACAATTAGTAGTCAGGCAAACGTGGTTTACAGCTTGTGAATGTATTAATTGGGAATAAAAACATAAATGGGTGTCCTTGTCAAGGCAGGCCAGTTATTTTAAGTGGACAAAATTTTCAAGGTTCTTGAATCAATTATTTTGGTCTCTGATTGGAGGATATGTGTGGACGATCGATGATTCATGAATCAGTGACCTACCAAAAAAGATAAGTTAGCCTATTGCCAGCTACGTGTTCCTTCAATTATTAACCCACAATTGACAATTTTGTGCCATCGACTGTGTTTAACATGATTATATAAGTGAAATTTGCTAAACCTAGTTGGTATAAACGTTTCCAACATGTAACTTTGATGGTTTTCGTGTTAAGAACTACAACTACTACTAGTCCTAGTCATTTTGGCCTATTCATGTGTTGAAACTAAAACTAGAATTTTTGAAAATTCGCTTTCAATTATTTCTAGTACTCTAAGAAAATGATGGACGAACAAATTATTGGTAAGAATGTAAATTAATAAACAATTAATTAAATAAAGCCATTATGATAATATGTAAGCTTGTAATTTAATGGTATCAGATATTTTTTCAACATTAAAGAGTTGAAAATTCAATTTTCGATTATATAATTAGTGTAAAGAATTAGGGAAAAAAAGGCACTAACCCGAATTGCTTGCTGTGAGGCAGCTGCTGCTTCTTTTTCTTTCCTTCTTCGATGTCTTCAATGTTGTATAGGAGTGACACATCTGAAGGCAATTCAAGGTGTCTTTTTTTCCAAGCAGCTACAAAAACCGTCGCAATTTGTGTCAATGGACTACCGACCAATTTCTTGAAACGGTACCGTCTCGTGCCAGCGAGGAGCACAATTATGCCTACCACAATTGAGCAAGCACAAATACCGTACCCCCATTCTCTTCCTAAATTGTCTTGAATGTAAACAAGAATTGTTACTGCACAAAGTGATCCAATGCTAATTAAAAAGAAGAACCAGCTAAAGAAGGCTCCCATTTGTTTACGCTCTGTTTTATCTGTTTCGTCAAATTGATCCGAGCCGAATCCTGAGACGCTCGATTTAAGACCGCCGGTGCCAAGGGCAGTCATGTATAAGGCTAAGTAGAGAACCGTCAGTTGCATTCCGTTTGCTTGGACGCAATCTGTGCCGTTGGAGCATTTTGGTGGCCTGAGACTTGGAATTATTGTGGAGATGGTCAAGATTGTGACACCCTGAACATTAACAACAACCAAAGGGAAAAAATAATTTAATTCGAGAAAAGATTAAAAAAAAAACTATTTAACTCTCGTGACCAAAAAGATACTTAAATATTTATAAAAGTTTTGAAACATGTTGCACATAGAAGGAAAAGGTAGTAGTTGCTAATTTAACGTGAACCAACAAATTTTAGGTGCGGAAAAAAGACAGAGTTGGTGCCCTAAAAAAAGTGGCCCATGCGATGCATATAGTCTTACAATTAAACTGGTGTTAACTATTAACGCAAACATCTTTTTCTTTTCTAACAAGAGATTGAATCCTGAACCTCAAAATTCACAAGGTAGATATCCAATCATTTGAACTAGTTATAATTAGTTTTGATGCGAACTTCTTTAATTGTTACTTATAAGAGGAAGACTTAATGTGTTACATAATGATACAAACTATGGGTTTTTTTTTTGTAAGAAAGAAAAGAGGTGTAATCATACTATTGCTTGAACGGTAGCGAAGATTGCAATGGTAAGATACCTGCCAAAAAGGGAAAAAAAAAACAAGAGAGAAAATTACAAAGAGGATTTTAAAAAAAAATCAAATTGAAGAGTACAAACTTGAGGATATTATCGACTTGTGCATCATGATATTCGTATACCTTCCAAGAAAAGTGTCGGCAATGAAATCACCAAGTAAACAAAGCATGAAGGAGGTTCCCATGAAGTTGGTAACAATGTTAGCAGAGGTAGCATTGCTCAAGTGCATAGTACCTGTCAAATAAGTCACCAGATTCACCGCAATACCTAGTGTAGTAAGCCTCTCGTTTAACTCCACACCTGAATTGTTTTACCAAATTAATCCCCAAAACTCCACTATCTAAGAAACATCAATATTTTTTTAAAATGTTGCGTTCTTTAGAAATTTATTCATCTAAATCGAAGAAAACCATGCATCTAGGGAAGCTAGAGGAGTATCCTTGTACAAGATGCTTGAGAATTAAATGAACGAACTTGTTTTGTTTCGTCATTTTAAGATAAACGGTAGTTAAAACATTAAGCCAACAGTACCTAAAATCATGGCAGCGCTAGACCAGCCGCCGGATTTGGACCGCTCGGAAGGGCGGCCCTTGTAGTCCCAGGCGCCGGGGAGAGTCATGGATTCAGTTTTGGGGAGAGACATTGCTGATGATGGTATAGTTTTATATTATGAACGGGACAGAGAAGAGAGATAGGGGAAGTATGAATTAGAGAACTAGAATAGTTAATGTTGTATTATTGATACATTGGATGCAAGGACTCTGGGGCCTTTATATAGTGGAAATTATAACCAAGGAAAGGCAATAATATGCTATATAAATTTTGGGAAAATATTATTGAAATGAGAAATAAAAAATAAATGTGAGTTTGGATAAAGTGACACCTGTGACAATAATTTATAGTATATATTGGGACTTATACCTCATCCATTGGAGCCGACCATGGTTTAGATGGCCATTGGCCCTTACCGCCGCGGGCACATTGCCTCATTTTTTGCGTCTCAACTCAATTTCTTTGTCCTGTTTTATTGGTTTTACATGGTAGAATTAACGCCAGTAAGTTGTAATGCCATGGTAATTTGGTTCGGTAAATTGAATTGCTCTTTTGTATGATATTTGATAGTCCATAAAAAATGGTTTTATTTCAAAAAAGAAATTGATAAACAGTGGTGAGACTTAGTTTGAAACTCATAAATTCCATTAGGCTCAATTAGTAGTCTAACCCAATTTAAGAACGTTGAGTTGAGATGACTCAATTGATAACTACTCACAACTAGGAACATCAGTGGTGGAATCCGAAAAATAAGTTTAAGATGACCTAAAATAAAAGAAAAATTTACAAAAATATGTCAAAAACCAAAAATATTCGCAAAAAAATATAGTGCCAAATTTTTATCTCTCAAACTTATCAAGAATATACTTAAATAAAAAAAATCGAAATAAAAATAAAATTTGGTTTTTTTGTAAATGATAAAAAATGAATTGAAACTAAATTTATGAGCTTTTTGAGTGATGAAAGCTTGTCATTTTTCCATTGAGGAGAAATTATTTATTCTCTAATCTATCAAAAATTTTCAGTTTATTCGGATGAGAGGATATCTTAGAAAATCATCATAATATAAATTATAATTCGTTATATTTTTTCCTTGAATTATTTATCTTCATCGTCTTAATTTTTTATACTTCTTTTTCTATTTTGCTAGGGGCCAAATATTTATGGAAAATATGTACTTTGAATAAAATACATTATAAAATCCTATTTCACTATAATGATTAGGGGGACAAAGGCCCTTATTGGTGTCTCATCTAAAATCATGAGATATTGGATTCAATACATGCATAGGATGGTTGAAACAAGTGATATTTTAAGAATTTTTAGGAATGTCTCTTCTCTCTAAAACCCATAATCTGTAAAAAAAAGTCAAACTTAACTCAACTATTCAAATCCACAAAGATTAAACCCATTGAAAGTCAATTTCAACAAACAAGGTCCATAATCTAGAAAAAAATTACTCGGTAAATTAAAAAAAAAAAGGTATGATTACTCTCATACAAAACATAAAGGCATAAATCTCATAATGCATTAAAAATTTAATGGAACATTTGATCCTTACTCATAATAGCACGCACCTTCACATTCTGAGCGTCTCCTCTGTAGAATATGCAGATTAATTTTGGGCTCGCTTGATAACAAATAACATATAGCAGCGGCGGAGTTAGGTTGGGGCGAATGTGGGCGGTCGCTCCCACCGGCGGCGAGATTTCCCCTTGTTACCCCCTCGCCACTGCACGGACCGCCCCCAAAAACCTTAAGAGTTCGTCACTCCTGTTCTAGTGTAGAGAGGTCGAAGACAGGAAAAAAAAACAAATGGGACAATGTCGTTTCTGGCATTTTAAAAAACAAGGTGAAAAGACGTCATTTCACCCTTTTTTTAAATATGTCTCCAACAAATCGTTCGCTGAGGACAAAATCAATTAAAACTAGAAGTGAAGAACAAAGATACAAACACACTCTCCGTCATGACTTCTCTTCCTGATTTCACTCCCTCCTCCGCCAAATTGACTTGCCATTGCCGCCGTTCACCTCTCCCTCTTCTTGCCGACACTGCCGTTCACCTCTCCCTCTTCTCACCAACGCTACCGTTCACCTCCGACTTCATCTGTCGCTGTCCGCCGCTGCTTCTTTCCTTTTCTTTTGATATTAAGTAAGTTAGGGTTTTTTGAATTTTGATATTTGTGAATTTTTGCTACCGCAATTTAATTTCTATTGTTTTGCGATAATTTTTGTTACTGAATTGACTTGAATTTTTGGTAGTTAAGTGGGATATTCATATCTGAATTGTTCATTTGTTTGATAGGTTTGTTGGCTAATGGTTGGCCTTCAATTTGTTTGAGGACCTAAATTTATTTACTCTGTGCAGGTAAGTTGAGTTTTTTTTTTTATAATTTACTTGGTTAGTGTTTGTTAATTGTTAGGCTTTTAAGTTGAATTGCTTGGATTGTTGATTGAATTGACTTATTTTTTTAATTAGTTATTAGTTGAATTGCCATAAATTTAATTCTCTTCAATTTTAGTCTGTCCCACGTCCAGACTATCTTGGCTCCGCCACTGACATATAGCATATTTGTAGATCATATAACATATTTTGTATAACTAATTTTATAAAAAGATGTGTTATGTCTCTAATTTTTTACTATTTATTCATCATCAATCATTACAAAACTTACCAGATATACTATATACTCTACTCACCCAAACAAGCCCTTCATATACTAAAACCTCTTGATCAATCCAAACTCAATCCAAAATGAATCCCTACCATATCTTTTACTCCAAATGCTAGAGGGGTCATCTAAATCACGAATCACTCGACTCGTCACCTCTCGAACCCGATCTAATTATGGTAGTTAATCACTCACAATAAGAAAAAAAATAATTAAGACAATATTAAATGACTTAAAACAAAAGGACATATAATGGAGGTGCAGACAGAAAAGTATAATTTAAAAGGCAGCTGTAGTGACAATGGGGAGAAGAGTAAAACCAAAAATCTGAGTTAGGCAAGAAATTAAAAATCTATATTTATTGATAATAAATTAAAATAAAATATTAAAAAAGAGGGTAATGGTGACAGTAAAAGGCTACCAACGACATCCAGATAACTCAAAGAAAGATCAAAATAAAATAGATGAGAAAATAAAAAGAGAATACCCTAGAGCAAAATAACATAAAACTCTTAGACATTTAAATATTTTTGAAAAACTAAGAATACGAATTTAATAGCTCAAATAATGAGTTTAACACTTGTTAATGGATGATTGTAAAGCTTTGCTGTAATAGGGTGTGAACTAAGAATGGAGATAAGAATACAATATTACAAAATTAAGGTGTGAAAATAAGAATTATGTAGATAAGAATAACGTTAAAATTAAGCCTCGCGTTTCTTAATTGTTCATGTAGAGAGGTTGTTGGCGTCATCTCATAATGGTATAAAATTTAGACACACACACACATTTTAGTAAGTTGGTAAGATTTCATTTATTAGCTTCCGCCAAATTGTCTTCACATTTATACTACAAGTACTACTACTCCATCATCTGAGGGGTTCGGTGTCATAAAGTAATTGAATAATGCTTTGTGTTTTCGTTTAAGACAATTTTTTTTATTTTGAATAAACACAAATTACGAAACTGTGAAAGTTCGTAATTTGTATACTATTAAGATAAGAAAATTTGTCTTATATGAGACATTAATATTTTTCCTAGAGTAATTATACACATAACAAAGATATACTTTTTTTCAAAAGATTTCTTTTAAATATCGGCCAATAATTTTTTGTTAGTGGGTTTTCTTTTGATGAACTTTTGTGTCGATGGCTGAAAATGCTTATGTTATGAGCACCACTGAAATTTGGATGGCTTGAGAAAATCCTCGTTGAACCTTCTTCCAAATCACAATTTGTAGGCCAGCGCTAGATCCAAATCACGTTTTGCATGTTAACTTTTTGTGATTATAATAATGTGTGGCTGATCCTACATAATTTAAGCTTTTCTTGTTCCCTTTATTTCTTTTTTTTTGTGTTTTCCTCCTCAATTATTGTAAATATCATATTTCGAATGCCACTCAATAATGCAAATTTTTTAATCGGTTAGTTCTTAAGGATTGAATCAGAATGCAGCGATATATCCTTTTATTTTTTTCAACTGATGAAATCATTCATGTATCTACTAGGTTTATGTCATTTGTAATGCCAGCGCAGCGTAGATGCATGGCGAATATTAAGTCATGGCTGGTATTCTTTTAATGATGATTCTTATCAATAGGTGATTTTGATTATATGAATTTAAGTTTGCTTTAACAATCTGGACTAAATTTTGTTGAAGCTCAATACCACGACCTGTTTAGCCAAGTGGCTGGCCTGGCCTCCCTATGTAGAAGCCGAATGCAATGAAACCATTCACGAAGAAAGAAACAAACTTTCCAATCAAAAACTTATTTTTACATTTAATTCATGATATCGGATTAGAATCAGGCCCAGCCTACTGCAAGGTCCACACGCAGAGCTCAAACAGATTGTAGTCAGACAAAAGTGCACTAATCAAACACAATGCATGTGGCCTTCTTAGTTTGGCAAGGACAACTATTTTTTGACCGGCGCCTAAATAGCCCGAAAGGTCGAGACTCCTGTGGGACCCAAGCCAAGAAGGCTCCTCTCAGACTTGATCACGTACTCGAAACTAAACATGGCCATTTGTGAATCCAATCAGCGGTTCGAACTGAAAACAAATCGGTTAAAACTAGAACCGGAACCAGGCAACTGTGTTGGAGCGTGTTTTCGATCTACTTTGTTGTATTGAGAGTTGAGAGAAGAAAAACAAATACAAGCGATTTAGAGTGGTTTGGCCAAATGTGCTTACATTCACTACCTAAATTCCTCATTTAGGATTTTCCCAATCCACTATATTGATGATTGATTCCGGCTCAATCCAACAAAACTTTACAAAGGTTGATTGCGACTCACACCTCCAAATCCTACATAAGGTTGATTCCAGGCTCACACCTCTAAAGCCAACCCAAAGTTGATTTAGCCTTTGGAATAGTGTAGATACCCATTGGAAATCAATCATGAATAATTTTTTTTGTTGACAGCTTCACTAGTCGACAACCCAAGTCACCGGTCGACTATCAGCTTCAGATTCACATATTTGTTCTTCGTGAGTCGACTCCCCAACTTCACCGGTCGATTACCCAAGTTATATATCCGTTAAATGACCATTGTAAATCACATGGATGTCATTTTAGGTCAATCTGATCAATTATGATCTTCACTAGTTGACTTATGATTTTCACCAGTCGACTCATGGTCTCACCAGTCAACTAACAAACACTTTTGTAGCTTCTGTTTGTCTGTCAGTCGACTCGCCAAGTGCACTAGTCGACTACTTAAGGTCTGGAACATCTTTAAATGATTTCTTCATGCATTAATCGACTTTTAAACATCATGAACTCGATCTTGTTAATCTCTAATGTTTTGCTCATCATCAAAATCAATTAAGGACTTGCAAAATAGTCCAACAAACTCGAAACCAGAACTGAACACCCCTAGAATCGCCAATATCCACTCCAGTTCTGGTTCAACCTTCATTAAAATTGTCGAACAGCCGGTTAACCAATAGTTCCAACTGGCAGTTTGAACCACCCGTTGGAACTACCAATTAATTGGCGGTTCAAAGAAAAGAAAAAACTGTTGGATTTTGACCCATGGCCATATGGCCCATTTCATTCAAATAATTACAGGTTGAACCGTTTAAAAACAGTTGGACTTGACCTCATGGCCATTTGGCACATTTTACAATATGAAAAAAGGAACCAAACCGAATCTAGGACCAAAATTGTTGGCAACATTATTTTATTAAAAAAATCCGGTTGAACCATTTGAACCAAAACCGTGGAATAAACTGGTCAAACCAGAACCGAAACCGCCAAAAGCTGGCTTTGGGTGGTCCAATTCCAACTCAACCATTTCATTGAATCAGAAATGATAGCTTCGAACCATGGCCATGTCTACTCAGAATAAGGGACCGTGAAGTTTTCCAAACCCATTTCCACGTGGCAATCTCATGTTCACTTCAAAAGTACAGCTAAGAAATGACCATGATCCCTGATATCCGCGGCAACCTAAAGCATCATGCCTCCACAACAGGAGTATGAGTCCATACCAAGTAGGCACATGGATCAAGTACAAGGAATCTCCTTATCATACTATTATGGATGTTCCCCAATCGCTTGAAGTCATATGGCATTACAGTCTAAATCCTCAAGTATATAAAATCCTTAATTCACTAATCATTGGTAGGATATTTTGTTTACAACAAAATTCTAGCTCAGGCTCCACCGACTGAGCTAAACTTGTAAAGTTCACAAGAGTGAGCCCAATGTAAATACGGTTGATAATGCTTAGGAAGTGTATTGGTCCCTTAATGGCAGTGCTAAGGGGTTAGACCTCCTAGAGGGGTTTGCTCCCTAAGGCCTATACTACAAAGGAAGAGAATCACAATGGTGTTGGAGGAATAACTGTTGTGGAGTTGTTTGCTAAATTTTAGGAGAGCCGTTTAGCCTCCCAAAATCACTCTCTAAGTGAAATAAAGGAAATTGCAAATTCAAGGGAGCAGCCCTTAAGGAACTTGGCTTTTGAAGGCTAAGCCAAGAAAGGAAAGAATCAAAACTCCAAAGAAAGTCAAGTGGTCAGAGGAGTAAATCATGGAAGAAATGAAATCCAGACCAAAGTCAATATTTTTAGAAGGAGGGCATGAAGGGATGGTGGGTTTTGATTTTTTGGTTTCAGTTACAAATTAGAGAGTTTTAGTTTTGTGGGTTTGACATTGTTTGTGGAATTGACAAAAAAAATAGTTGTTGATGTTGCCATGACTAGAGAGAGAAGGGGAAGGAGAGAAGAAATGAAGAAGAAAGCACATGATAATATGATATGATGAAATTTAATTGAGGGCATTATAGTCTTTTGACAGAAACTTAAGAATGTTAATTGATCAAAATAACGTCAGGGACTAAGTGCTAGAGTTTTAAAAATAGAGGGATTAACAAGTAGAATAGGCCTAACCTCATAGAGGAAAAAGTTGATTACATTATTTTTAACTGGAATTTTCCACTCATTCTCCATATTTAACCTTGGTGATTGGGGCTTCACTGTAAGATGGGTCCTTTATGTTCGAATTTATGGGCCCTTTCATGCACTTAAAATTTATTGGGCTAGCACCCAAGCAAAATCAACAACAACAGTAATAATAATTTCTCCAGCTGAGCACCTTTTTTTTTTCCATTTACATGGATGCAATTAAAATGACTCTATAGACCAGATCACTTAAATGTCTATTTTTTTGACATTAAGAGAATAATGTTAGATTGAAAATAAGATAGATGATAAAAACCACGAGGATTAATTCAGTTTTTTTTACAATAAAAGAATAACTTAACTGATAAAAAAAATAATTTGTAAATAAGTTCAAGATCAAATTTCATGGGCTATAACTATATAAAAAAAATATAGACAACAAAAAAATAATTGAAACTTTATGTAGCAAATCTAACGTGAAATCAGAATTCTATAAATATTTTGAACACTGAACATAATTGAAGGATGAAGTGTGAATCTTTATACATCATTATACATATGGTACAATAGGTCTTGCATCGTATTATTTATGATTCATAGCTGTATATTCTCTCTCAAACAAAACCTTGTTTGCTATGAGTAGACCAAAGTTGAACATTTTATGTTCAACTATTTTGCTTTTGTTTTTCAACCTTTTTGTACAAAGTTGTTTACAACTTATTCAACCCAAAAGTAAAAACAAAAAAAACAAAAAAAATACACTTCAAAACAAAAATACAAGGTGAGTGGATTCCCAAAAAAAACAAGGACCCAAACGAAAATCTCTTAGTGGAAAGTTGGTTGATCATCAATTTCTTCCAATTCAATTCCCTCGTCAGCAAGCCTCTTGTCCTTGTAAACATACCATTTTGCACATCCCAAATATATCACAAAGTTGATAGAACTCAAAATTCCCAATAACCAATAGAAATCATAGAGCTTGCCTTGGTTCAAATTG
>CAODLS010211331.1:0-13398 GCA_948243855.1 Flueggea neowawraea | reverse complement strand
CACCACCGTCCCAAAATACTCTCTTTTGGGAGTCGTGCAAATTCTTCCTTAATTTGCATTATGTTCAATACAACATGCTTTTACCTCATTCGTATATTTGTAATAAATTACAAATAAAACGGGCATATACGTACTCACGTGTTTTCCAAATAATTGAAATCTAATTTCAATTATTTAAATGAGAACCACATTTGTACGTTTTAAAATTAATTATTTTGAAAACTAATTTTCAAAATAATTCTTGGTAGAAAAATACAATTTCTCAAAATTTTTGTGGGAAAAATAATTCAAGAACTCAAAAAATTATGAAAAAAATACCAAAAATTCTAGAAAAATCCAAAAATAATTATGCCGAAAAAAAAAAGAAAAATGGTAGTCGGTACATGTGTCACGCTCCCACACGCGTCACCCAATTCACTCCCACGCGTATTTACACGCTACACGCCCGGCTGCAGGGTGCCGCCACTTGTTGCAATCGCGTGGTGACACATGTCGATAAAACACCTGTCGTAATCTGAATCAGTCACGTGTTGCTTTCTTAATGGTCCAAGTCGACCGATGTGCATGCCATGTGTCACGATGATGTGTATGACACGTGGCACATATGCCATGTGTCACCATATCAATGATTAAACATAATGATGTGTCATATCAGTCAGCATGCCACTTGTTGCATCCAGGTGACGCCACATGTCACATAAGATATCGCCACGTGTTGGAGTAACATGTTGCCACGTGTTGACGCCATATACGTCCACATGTTGACGTTGTAAGAATCCACTTGTCGCGACTGCACAAAGCCACATGTCAATATATAATTTGTCCACGTTGATCGTTTGACCGTGTGCCACGTGGCGAAATGTAATTGGTCCGTGTGTCTTTTTCGGATCCTTCTTGATCCTTTTACCACTACCATGTGTCGTTATCCCAGTGATTCGCGTGCAACCAATAGAAACATGCCACATCATCATTTCTTATCAGATGAATAAATTCATCTGGGTATTCTCACTCAGTATTTTTCGATAAGGTTTTCATCGATTTGACTACCTTCCCGATGGAATTTTGCAACGAAATTTTGGCAGGTAACGTTTTTTAGGTTGTTGATCTCAAATATTTTGTCGGAATTTCAAAATTCCAATTTCAGAATTCGACTTCGGATAGACTCCAACCGAAAACGACGTTCGAGACAGAAAGTCGAATACTAAAAAATCACAGTAGGCATTCTAGACATAGACCAACAATATTTTTGAAACATATTCAAAAACTTGTATTGGCTCTGATACCAATGAAGGAATCTTATACCGATTTAACTAATAAGCAATATAATAAATAGGTTCGACTTACTAACCTCGATTCCAGCGGAAGCTTGCAGCGGAGCAGGACCAGTTCTATGTTGGTCTTGCGAGCAAACTACGGTTGAAATGTCAACGGGAGTGCTCGACTGTTTCGCAGTCTAGATGCCACACATGATCTGTGCAGGACTCGGGGCAGGAGGTCGAACCTTTCTCTCTCCCGGTTGAGAGCTCGATCTTTTCTTTGTGTGTTGAAGTTGTTAGAATGGAAAGGAAGCAAGGCTCCTTATATAGCCTTCTAAACGGGCTAACGACCTAATGAGCCCAATAGACCCATTTCATCCCTAACTCAATTGGGCTTGCCAATTAGCCTCGGTTCACATCCCGATTCACACATTGACTAACTGAGTTCGATTCTCCTCAATTGGACTTGCAATTAGTCTCGGCCCATAGTCTTGGTTCACATCTCGATCGACCGAGTTCGGTTCACCCGTCATGGCGGACCGCTTTTTCCAACATTATTGAATAACTAATTAGTTTGACGCAAATCAAAATTTTTATTTTATATATTATAATTGTATGAAATTTTATATGAAGTCTATGTATTTAGTACAATTAAAACAAAATATTATCTTTTGAATAATTTAATAAAAACATATATCA
This sequence comes from Flueggea neowawraea, assembly GCA_948243855.1. NCBI lineage: Eukaryota > Viridiplantae > Streptophyta > Magnoliopsida > Malpighiales > Phyllanthaceae > Flueggea > Flueggea neowawraea. Next base: position 11,443 of record CAODLS010211331.1, on the reverse strand, counting down.
CATGTAACGCATATGCGTAAAAATTTAGTATTATGAAAGACACCGCGCAAAAACATTTTTTTTAAATCTCGTTATATATTTTCGCTTTTTATTATTTAAGATCTACTCCTTTGAAAAAAGAAACAATTTCAAGAATTCTCTTTAATTTTATGTGTTTTTATTTTGCTCCAATAATTTTTAAAATGTAATCACTGATTTTTTTTCAATCCCAATAACTGCAGATTTATATACCAATTAATCACTAAATTATTAAAATTATTAACGTGATATAATGCGCACAGCAATTTATTAACGTTGTTCACATCAACAATAAATATTAACTTTTAGCTTCCACAACTCATCCCAAATCATTCCCAACAAAATTTAATCCACAAACATCATTAGGTATACTCGATCAAAAAAAAAACATCATTAGGTATAGGTATATGGAGTGGTGACATAAATATTGTTAGCAATAAAATTCTATGCCAACATTAAGTTAATGAATTTAACAAAATAATAATATTAATTAATCAAATCATAAAAATTAAACTTTAATAATTATTTTAAAAATTACCCAAAGTTGAGATAATTTAAAATTTTTATTCTTCTGTTTATACAAGTCACCGAGTCTGTATCGGCTTTCTAATGTTCAGATTATTTTTTACTTTGATTTATGGGAAAATTTCTTGGTACAGGTAAAGCATAAGAAATTTATAAATACACTATGTTATTTCTTTTCCAAAATATTGTTCTTTTATTCTGTGTATATTTAGTTTATTCATGATCTATAATACCGTTCTTTTTTATATTGGTTTCTTTTTAGTTTATCCCATATTCTTTTAAAGACATAAGATGGTGTTTTCGTAATTATTTTCCAGTTTTCAGCTCTTACTTTAATATTTTCTTGAGCCTATTCGTCTCGCTCTTCTTTTGTTTTCATTAGGGCTTTACGATTGCCTATTGGCCTACAAAATCGGTTGCCAAGAGAAGAGAAGGTCAACAGTATCAACTGATTATTGAGGCCAACAATTAATCCATAAAATTACATTTCAAATATATATTCGTCTCTATCATTTGACTATCTACTTACTGGATATTATCATGTATGGTTGAAGAAGATTTAGAAGAAAAGACACCATCAAAAAGAAATTATAGTTACTAAGAATGTATGATCTAATATACAATACAAACACCTCAGAAGAAAGGAAGAAAGACTAATCAAACAATCGACATGGACAAATGCATCTCTCCATCAAATGTCACCTTAAATTAGCAATCTCACAACAAACCATGCACAAACTTAATATACCTTAGTTCTTTGATTTTGAATGCTTTACAAGCCAATCAATCACATAATCTATATTGGTCGAATTCTTGCAGGAGATCATGAAGCAGCAAACCTCTCTGTCAATGATTGACTTCAATCCCCTGCCCAGAAGAACACTACTAGTTCGGCACTGGAAACAAAACATGTAAAAAATAAGAACCATAAGGAATACGTACATTTCGTCCATCATCGCTTGTTTAGATAGAGCTCCTGGATTGTCAATCTTGTTTCCCAGCACCAACAATGGAATACCATTAAGTGATGGCTTGCTCAGCAAATCATGAAGTTCACTTCTCGAGATGCTGAGGTTATCAGGATCAGCAGCATCAACCACATAGCTACATTTATGACCAAAATCCTTTAGTGGCCATTCCCTCAGGGAGACTTGTGATAGTTGTCAGCAAAATTTAACTGACATTTGATTCAAGATACGCTAAGATGTAAGATATAAACAAAAATATGATAAGAAAATTTCGGATATGACAAGAAGTTTGTTTGATTCAAAAAGCTCCTAACAGCGCCAAAACCGCAGAAGCATGTCAAGCAACACTTCAAGATTTTCTGACTTTCATGCTATTTTACCAAAAACTCCATCTCAAGATTAGAAGCTCATATGACTTCAGATTATAAGATCATTTTCCTCTATAAAATTTGCTTACTAAACATTTTGCTAGCCATCTAGATAAAAAGGGCTCGATTTCTGCCTGATACACTGTATTTTCATGAAATGAATCTTAGTGACCTTTCATATCTCCACAAATAATTTTAGACTCCGTACCTAATTCCAGTATGAACATATAATCATACAACTTAACACGAAAGAACATATGAACATATGACCTTCCACGAAAGAAAAACATTAACCATTATAAAAAAAGTAAAAAAAAACAGAAACAACAACATTTAAAAGAGATAGAGAAGCAATTCCATACACAATAGCAGAAACTGCACGGCAGTATCGCTCCCACATACTGCGGAACCTAGGTTGACCTCCAAGATCCCACAACTTTATTGTAACATTCCCCTTTGTTACTTTCCTCATGTTGAACCCTACCTGAAGATCAATGTACAATTAGCAATAAAACATAAACTTTTCATAACCGAGGGCACGAGGGTTAAGAGCTGCTTATTAAAAGGGAATGACCAACTAGCAAAAGCAAAGCATAACCATAGTCCTTGCAGGCAGATAATTCGAGCTAAGCTTAAAGAAATTCCTAGTGAAAAGTTAACAAGACCAAATGTCAATTAGAATCCTCAATGAAGAAACTTACTGTAGGGATCATGTCTTCACTATATCCTCCAGTCTAAAAAGAAAAGCAAGAAGTCAGTTTCTAAATTAACTCAATAATTGGGCAAATAGAAAGGCAAAACAAATATGCTGCCTGAAATAATGACGTACCGCAACAACATTTACAAGAGAAGTCTTTCCAGCATTCTGCAGTCCTATTAGAGACAACTCCATCTCCTGCTTAAAGAAGAGGCTGTAAACACAAATACATTAAAGCGAGACCTCACAAACTGAAAGACCTCCATCAATTTAAAATTCAACAGAGGAAGAAAATAGTGAAGACGACAAAATCCAGAACTATTCGCATTTGCCCTATACTCATCACTCTACCAGAACAAACAAAATTCTTTGGCATAGCAATGTAAGCATCCAAAAAATTTGATTAGTTAATTCACTGTTCCCGCTGTAAATCTATGCTAAAGCACTAAAACACAACATATGTCGGTGACATTCCATTGGACCATTATTACAGCAATACACAGATGAATCCTAAACGCATAAAATTCACTAGCAAGTAAAGCAGTAGCGACATGTTTGGACGACACATGCATCCATTTTTTCTTTAACCACAAAGCTTACATACGCCAATCAAACTTCACCTCATTAATTGACAAATCCTTTACCGGTATAACGATTCGACTCACCTTCTCTTGACAAAACGCGGAGTTCTAAACGCCGATCATCATTCTTTTAGGTTCAAAATTTCACAGATTATGAAAACCATACATCCATCTGTCTCTCTATACTCAAATCGCAATTAACATAGTTTTTAATCTTTTATGTCAAATTAACACAATATTGCTAACAACATCTAAAGAAAAAGCTGGGATTTAATCTCCATTACAAAAAAAATAAACATATAATCGGCCGATATACCTGCGAAGCCAGTTGAGAAACGCTTCCCAGAGACCCATGGAACGATGCCGCACAAAGCAGTCAAGGATGACCCAGCAACTCAGCGAGAGATCTCTTTCACGACGCAAGCACTTTTCTCTGCAACAGCCAACAAGTACTACAACGGTTTCGCTTCAGTCCGATAAAATTAGAATCTACGGTGAGCGATAAATCCGCACCTACACTATACCCTCCTTTTCGCCTTCCTCTCTGTTTTGATCTGCACCGCAATCTTCGATTACTTTTTCAATCTCACCAAGGATGATGATGGAGTGAGGCGAGTGAGGAACACGTGCCAGTCGAGATTGGAGGGGGTTCAATTATAGGGTGGAATAAGAGAATGTGATTGGTGAAACGTGGACGGCTAGGATAATAGGGGTGGTTGGAGCGTGGGTAACACTCTCGTTCAGAGTGGTTGATGGTGGTTTTTTGTGTCCTTTGCATGTGTTGGACTGTGATTTGTCTCTCCAGCACTGTCCAGTGAGTTTGAGCTGGACAACTCGCGGATCTTTCATTCAACTTCGATTAAAACTCGATTCAAAATAAGGATTTCATCTTTTCGTGTTTTACTCTAATTGATTCCACACTTTCTTTTTAAACGATCACGTATATGATGGTGAATTCTAGAGTCAGGCGGCTGTTCGATGGACTGAATTACACGTATTAATTTTAACTGTTGAATTAAAGAAAATAAATATAAATTATTAGATTTGTAGAAAGTATAAAAAGATAATTTTAAAAAATTAAATAAAATTAAATAATTTATCAATTATTTAATTTTAGTTTTTTTACTTAATTTTTAGATTTTTTATATAATATTTTTTTACTATTTACATGATATTTTTTACTATTTACATAATTTCAGAATTTTTTACTTATTTTTTTAGTTTTTACAAAATTTTTAAAAATTAAGTAAAAGCAAAAAAAATAAGTAAAAATTGAGTTACTTAATTTAAACACATTTTACTTAATTTTATACACTTTTACTTAATTTTTTTAGCTCTTACATAATTATAAAAAATTAAGTAAAGGTAAAAAAATTAGTAACGAATAAGTTACTTAATTTAATTAACTTTTACTTAATCTTAGATTTAGTGACAAAATATTTTTTGTCTTTAAATGTAAAAAATAACTAAAAGTTACTCAGAATAAGTAAAAGTTAATTAAATTAAGTAATTTATTCGTTACTATTTTTTTTATCTTTACTTAATTTTTTATAATTATGTAAGAGCTAAAAAAATTTAAGTAAAAGTGTGTAAAATTAAGTAAAATGTGCTTAAATTAAGTAACTTAACTTTTACTTAATTTTTTTTGCTTTTACTTAATTTTTAAATTTTTTTTAAAAGGTAAAAAAATAAGTAAAATATTCTAAAATTATGTAAAAGTGAAAAAAATTAAGTAACTTGTCATTTACTTAATTTTTTACATGTTTACGTAATTTGTTAAAATTTAGTAGTAAAAAAATTAAGTAAAAGACCTCAAACGCTATGTAAAAGCAAAAAAAAAATAAATAACTGACAAGTTACTTAATTTTTATTACTTTTGCTTAATTTCTTAAAATTTTATAACTGAGGGAGTATACTCCTTACAGATCTAATGACTCACATTCATTTTTCTTCATCAAACGATCAGAATTAATGCACCTGGTCAATCCACCAAACACGCGCCTGACTGTAGAACTCCTACGTATATGATTGGTTCTTTCAAAAATATATATTTTTAGTTCTATAAGGATTTGTTTTTAATAAGTTCTATAAATATTTGAATATGATTGTTTGAAAATATGGAATATATTATATTGGACAAGAAAATAGAAATAAATTAAAAAATGGAAGGAATTACACTGTCATCCCTGAGGAAATTTATAATATCCCATTACTGCACTAAGTTTTTAAAAGATTTCTATTGCAACCCTGAATGGTAACGCTATTAGCTCAGAATAACGGGACACGTCAATTTTGATAACACGATATGTGAGACACATGCCAACAAGATTGTAATGACTAGAGAAAATTGACATATCCTATTAATCCGACCTGACGATGTTAACAGTCAGGGACGAAATAGTAATATTTTGAAAACTCAGTAGCGCAATAAGATATTAACAATTATCTCAGGGACGTTAATGTACTGGCTAAAAAAACACAACTCCTTTTTAAGAATTATTAAAATCCTTCTAATTAATATAGAACTGTTGAAATCAAATTTATTGAGAACTTACTTATGCATGCATAAATTTGAGTGGTATCATTTGAATCGTGGTCTTTATCTTAGTGGTAAAGTAAACCTTGTAAATAATAATAAGAAGAATCGGTCCCAACAATGAATGACACTTCAAGAGGGGCTAAATTGAATTTTTAGTAAGTTGAAAACTTTGTTAAATTTTTTTTGCAAACTAAAACAAACAACAAAGTTCCTTTTTAAAGTAAAATTAAAGTTGAATGCGGAAGCAATAAAACTAAAGATCTAATATACACACAACAATATAAATCAAATACAAAGTAAAGAGAGAAAGGAAGAGAGATATCAAAGCCCAAGATTATAGTGGTTCGGTCCTCCTTGACTTACGTCTACTCCTTTAGATCCACTAGAGAATTTCAATCTATTATCTCCTCACTTGCGGATGGCAGAAAACTGTTTACACCACTTGTTTTTTCAGGTTCAACAAGCAAACCGTTACACTAGACATGACCAAATCGACCCGGAACCGAACCATCAAAACCAGAACCGTCCCGAAACCATGAACCGCACAGTAAAAATCGGCGGCATGGGCCGATTCCAGTTCAAGAGTTTCCAAACTCGTTGAACTGGCGGTTCAACCCTTATAAACCAACAGTTTTAATCAAAACCAATGGTTCAACCTTTCTAAATCATTAGTTAACTTCATAAATCAGTGGTTTTAACCTCTTAAACCTGCGATTTTAACCAAAACCAAAGGTTTCAACTGTTCTAAACTAGCATGTTTAACAACACGTAAAAAAATTCAGTTTGAACCGAAATCGATGAACGAACCGATCTAAACCATTGACTGAACCGTACAAACCTGAACCAAAACTGTCGGTTCACCCCTTCACGGAACCGGCGGTTCCGAAAACGTGGTCATGTCTATGTTACATCTTGTTTTAAGGACAAAACAAGAAAACTAAACTACTAGTTTTTGCGGGTTTAACTAGCAAAAACCGTTTCTTTAGTTTTTGTGGGCTCAACTAGAAAACCGTTACCACTTATTTTAGGGATAAAACAAGCAAACCAAAACTCTAATTTTTGCAGGTAACAAACTAAAAAACCTACACCTCTAGTTTTCTAAAACTCACTAGTAATCACTCTTATTTTTTTAAGGCTTAATAAGAAAACATATCTGCCCCAAGTAAACAACCTTGCTTATCACAAATTAAAACTCCAAAGGTATAATAGAATAAACCTCACACTAACCCAATAATAAGATTGCAAGTAAATAGTTCAAATAGGTTAGAAAGGTAGAGAAGAGAGATAAAGTGAATAACAATTCTTAGCAAGGGTATCTCTTACTTCTCTTCTGTCTTAGGACGTCTATTTATAGCTACTCTTAGAAATATAGCTGTGGAGCCTCGAAGTAGCCATTATGAGAGAATGAAAAATTCTGTTTTAATTGATGTTACTATCATTAACGTGCGTTGTTCCTTATTAACTCACGTTCTTCAAATATGCATAAGATATCAACATGTATTGTTGGCCATCAACATGTGTTGTTGAAGTTGTATCGCTTTGTTTTAATGACTACTTTCATTAGCGTGCGTTGATCAACACTTCAATGTTCCTTGTTGAATGATCAGCGTACCTTGTTTCTCATTCCAGAATATGCACTTTCACCTAGATGTTCATCAACATTTGTTCCTCCCTTTTCTACTTGCATTGACTGATCTAATCAAGATTGCATCTTTGAAATCCACGACAGCGTGTCAAAGAAAATTTAGGTTTGAATTCCAGAGGAGCGTCTTGGCTTTGTCCTTATCTGCACTTGTATACGTGCGTAGAATGCTTTTTCAATGATCATGCTTTTACTCTTCAACGTGCCTTGTTCATCCTTCAACGTGCCTTGGTCATTTGTGAATGCTTCTTGTATATCCAAACTTTCGACTACATGCGTTGATGGGATGTTACGTGCGTTAATCAACACTTGATGCTCATTGTATTTGATTGCCATCCAATCTACGTCCCTTAATTTCACCTCAGTATGCTTTAATGCAATTTTCGCATTCCTTAACGCGCTTTAATGGTTATTAAGGTGTCTTATTGACGAATATCAGCAAGTCTGCAAATTTGTACATTTTTCATGGATGTTTTGAATTCATCATCATCAAAACCGAACTCAACAAACCTTCCATGAATCTTAGGTCTTAGGGTTGAGCTCATGGTGTGAGCGAATTTTGATAATATAGAAAGTCTCACTATAGACTCTGACCAGATAAAAAAATCAAAAAATATTAAGTGGTATCATTTAGTTGGTTCAATGATTTTAATTAAACATCAATACGATTTATTTTTGCACAATCAATATTTTGTTCAACTTGTTTACATATTAATTTGGCAAATCACCAATATAGATGCCGCAGCAAGAAGGAGAAAACATGCATCTCTTGAACGCAAAGGGAAGGCTAACCTTTTTTAGGATTTAAGGAATGGGCTTTGATATGAACTTAATTTTTTAGCACGTGGTTTGCGACCGACAAACAAAAATGAAAATATAATAATATAGTATTTGGGAGGCAACAATCTAATCTTCTTTATCAGAATAAGTAATAAGTATGATAAGGATAAGGGCAGCCTTGCACATTCATTTGGATCGGATGGGATCGGATTGGATTGAATACGACTCATCTTTATATTTAGTGCTCCTCCTCCACGCATCCAGCGACTCTTTCCCTCCTTGCAACGTAGTGACAACAAACCGGTGATGAGCTGAAAGGGGATTTGTAGTGGGCAACGATGGTGGTAGAGATGAGTCATGGGTGTGCTATTTTGTTTATTTTTTTTCCTTTCATCTTTATTAGTTAAAGCCATGATGCGTCAATAATTTTAGCTCTACTATTGGCTACACACAACAATAAATGTGTCACTCATATTGCCACCCCTGACAAAAATAAATAATAGAAACCGATGAATTACCGATTACAAAGCAACATAACATTCCATGAATCTGATTGAAAATTCAAAAATTGAAAATCGATTGGAATTTAAAATCACAAATTCATGTATAGAATAGCTAAAGGAATACCAAATAGCTATCTATGAATAGAATACCAAATGATAATAGAAATATTGACGAACAAAATACCAAATAATACTAAATGAATACCAATTTGACACCAAAATAATATTCCATGGACCTGAGATTGAAAAACCAAAAGATTAAAACCCAATTGAATAGCAGTTGATAACCAAATGAAAACTAATTGGAAACAAATAGAAAACTAAAAAAAGAATGCTAAATTAAAAAAAAAACTGGAAAACTATACACACCTCTAAGGCTCTAACTATGCAAGACGGACATTGGCTTGATCGAAACAAAAACTGACATTGGACCATGAAAGCCCAAGATACTGGAGCCTTGTAGATGCCCACCCAGGATTGTAGACTGTAGATGCCTCAAAACAAAGTTCATATATGGAGATTATTTATTGAACTTATATTTAAATACGACAAACAAAGTCAAAATAATTAGAAACAAGTGAGAGACGTTTCCATAGCTAAATTAGTCTGTGGTGTAAAGAGAGGACACAATTTTGATCTATTATAAAAGATAACTGAGAAAGACCTTCTCAAAGTTTATTATTAGTAAATGTAAAAGAGAAAAAAATAAAAATTAGAGGCTTGCATAGAAAGACATGAAACCAAAAAAAGTGTCGATCCCTCTGGATCTGGGCAACCAGAAATTTCGCCTCTTGATTCGTTTTCTCTCTTTTGCGCTCTAAATTATTGCAACTCTTTTCAGCCAACACGATAAAGTAAAATTCTCCAAAACCATGGCCGCAAGCTATTCTTACCTTGCTCAGTAAGTCAAATCACATAATACATTTTCCTTTTCTCTTTCGTTTCATGCTCAAAGCTAATATTTGGAGCCAGTCTTTTCATAGTTTTCACGAATACAAAGATTAAAGCTAGCCTTCTGCTGCCAATGTTGAGACCAAATGGCTCAGTTCTTGCACCAATGTTGTTGTCTTTGGTTGCGACGTCCTTGTTTTCTTCAAAGTTGACGGCTTTTGCTTCTCCTCTGGAAGCACAGACCTTCAAGAGGCCTGATCCTCTTCATGGATTCAAGAACTATTATGGAGAGTATAATGTCACAAACAAGCATTATTGGGCTGTAAGTTCCATTTTTCATCATCATTTCATTGCCATCTTCGCACAGCATTACATTGAATATTAATATTGAGTCAGTTTTTTTATTAAATCGTCGATATCCAGATATCTTTTTAACGCTTGACTAATTTAGATTAGAACTGCTAGAAAACTCTCCTTACCTACATTAATTTTTTTTGCCAGAATACCTACATTAATATATTGGAGAAATGATGGCAATATTAATGATGATGAGAGTGATAATTAAGAGTGATTATATGTGTATTTAATGAAATTTCAGTCTGCGGCATTTACAGGAGTGCATGGTTATGCAATTGCGGGAGTGTGGTTGCTATGCGGCCTGTGTTTCGGAATTTTTGTGGCGTGCAAGAACCTCGGCAGCCATGATTCTTCTCCCGTTAAACACCATTTGAATAATTACTACTTGATGTTCTTGCTTGTCATTGTCTTCACATTCCTCGCCTTGTAAGTAGCAGCCTTTCCATTTATTCATAATTTTTAATATTCTTAAACTTAAGGATTTTCCAGAAATTTGAATATTAAAAAATTATTAAAATCTTTAATATGTAAGAAATGTGACAACCTCATTAAATAATCTCATCCTTGATAATAGGACCTTTGTGCATCTCGGAAAATATTTCCGATGACCAGCCCCAATTATGCAAAACTTTAGCAAATCTAATTCAAGCACGAGAATCTTGTCTTGATTGGGCTTCTTTTCGTGTTCTGATGAGGCAATTTTTAGCATTTTAACGTTGTATGATCTAATGATGTGATAATTGCATGTTTTCGTGGTTCAGAATAGCCACCAGCCTTGTCCTGGCAGCGAATGAAACATCGTTGGACAGGACCAAAAAATTGAAGGGAACGGCGATGAAGGCAGGAGGAGACACTCGCCGGACTATTCGCAGAGTAGTAAAAGCGTTGACACAAATGCAATCCCTTTTACGTCCATATGATCCTGGAACATCATTGCGCTTGTACAATATTTCTCACTTACTTGCCAAGGAATCAAACCTTATACAAGTTTTTATCAAAAAAAGTGGACATGCAATTGATATTGCAATCCAAACTTCGTAAGCATCATCATTAATTAATTCGTACTACATATCTTATAGTACAAGTTAGACAATTTCATCGTCTCAAAATGTGTTTGTTTTGATTTTTAGGCATATAGTGCATATTGTGATTGTCACCGTCAACTTGACATTGTTGGTTGCTTCACTAGGTAAGACTTATTAATCCTCTCGTGTTCTATAAATTGTTGCAATTAATGTTTAGTTACAATAAAAATTGGCTATACGTACGCTAACGAGTTATGGCTAATTTTGATTCAGTTTTATTGTTACTGCATTGGCATCCGGGATTTATCACGTAAGTAATCAAATTTGTGTTTTGATGCTTCATTACTTATAGAATTCTTTCTCTATTAATAAACCGTTTTCGACCTCAATCTTAATCAGGTTGTTATATATTGTTGTTTCAGTATAATTTTTGCCTGCTGGATCTTAACAACAATATGTTGGGCTTTGGCAGGACTTGATTTCTTCCTCCACACGTGAGCTAATCACTTAATTAATTCCAAATTTAATCTTACGAGTCACGAATTTCTA
>CAODLS010211242.1:0-11138 GCA_948243855.1 Flueggea neowawraea | reverse complement strand
GATCTGGGGCATGGACAGTGACAACCGGAGACCGCGACGATGTGTAGTTTAGTCCATCCAAGTTCCTAGTTGACTCAGCAAGTATGGGTGCCTTAGAATTGAGTCTGTTGAGCTCACATGAGATGCTGCGAATACTGCAGTTCTGGATTTAGTTTGAATTTCTGTCTATTGATATATTTGTTGTTTCATTAGCGTTTCAGAAACCGACTGATGAGATAACTATAGTCTCAAAGCCATCAGAAAATGTTGATCTGATTATGGAGAACCTTAAATCCCTTAAAATTGTATGGTTTTTGATATTTTGCTAATTTTTCCAAATTTTTAAGTCTCGTCTCGGTGATTATGTTTGTAAAAGATTGTTACTTTTCAATTTCTTGAATAATGGTTTGGAGTTTGAAATGTAAACTAAGCCGATACTGACATCGATTTTAGCAGAAGAGAATAGCTTAACTGAGATTTTGGTTAGAATGCTCTCATCTTCTTCAGCTCTTGATGAGTGATTGACCCTCTGCTTTGGATGGAAATGGTTGTATGCTGGGCGACAAGCCGACGTGGTCTGTTTTCTTGACTGAACATGAGTAATGGACCTTGTTGAAACACTTATACAAGTTCAGGTACAATGTTATAACATATTAAAGCTTCAGGAGTTTTGTGTAACAAAACATAAAGTTCAGGTACCACGAATGAAATTAACTTCATATTCCATGTAAAGCAATAACTCTTCTCCTAATGAAAAGAAATGTACAGCAAAAAAGATAAAAATAAAACAGACAATAGAAAACAGAAAAATACGACAATTGTTTACGATTTGAGTAATATTCTTGTTTTTTTTTTCTTTTTCCAATCATCAACTAACTGTGACCAAACTCTTCCAAGGCAAACATGAAGCAAATTCAAAGTGGAAGAAAAAAAAAAACATAAATGAGGAAAATACATGGCGTGAGAAATAACATTAAACCAAGAAACTGAAAAAAGTGAGCCGTCGTCGTTCATGCCAACATGAAAAAGAGAAAGCAGAAAGAGTGTAATACTTGAGAAGAATAAGATGCCATCACACGGTTATGGCACATCCAATGGTGGCCCTAGGTCTAATATAAAGGGTATTGAATTTATATAATCTTATAATTATCATAGTTAATACAATCAATATTTTATTTTAAATGATGATAGTTTTTTAATAATAAAAGAATAGTTTTACCATAAACATTATAAAGATTGAATTAATAATAAATTTAATTATTGTTGAAAAAAATGATGTCTAATTTTATTATATATTTTAAATGTCATGTTAAAATTACTGTCATATATACATATTTTTTGAATCAATGGTATCATATATATTAATAATTAAAATCATAGATATGAATAAAAAGATAGTTTAAGAGAGAACAATTTAAACGAATAATTAGTAGCTCAATGATAAAACACATAATTGTTGGGGGAAAAAAAGAAAAGAAAGGAAAAAAGTATAATCACATAAGTTTTTGCTAAAAAAATAATAGAGAATAAATAATATATAAAAAGGAAATAATAACATTTAAAATATAAATAATAATCAATAGTTTATTTTATATATATATATATATATGATTAAAAATATACACATATAAACTAAATATGAATAATTTAATATCTATTTTTTTAATGACAACAAAGAGATGAAGATTAGTAGCCAGCCCCATATACATCCGCCCATGTGGACATGCATAGTTCGCAAATACTAAAAAGTAAACCTGTTTAAGACCTAAGAGAACAACACAAATTTGTACCAAGAAAAGCAATATACACACTGGTCGGTGCTCGGAACGGTCTCAGAAATTGCGACATCAGAGTTCAAACCTCATTGTAACCAAAGTTTAACCTGAAAACTTTGTGCATAAATGATTCAGCCACAGCAGTGCACTAAAAACTCCACCGCATTTTGTATGGCCGTGCTTTCTATTTTTTTTGTGGCATTCTCAATATGAAACAAATCACAACGATATGAAACTGAAATCAATAGACAGAAGTAAAGGGTTATGCAATCTCACATAGCATAAATTGGAGTTACTTGGATGACCGATATGACACTATTTTTTTACTTACAAATTATACCTACATACATTATGCTGGTGCTCTGCATTGATACTATTTCTTTTTTGCTTCACATCTTCCTTTTCCTCCTCAGCAACTCGTACAACTTCAATGTTTTGAACCACTGTGAGCTGATTCAGGCAATCTCAAATATCAACCATGATAATGCATTACATCACACTCCCCGTGAACTATGTATATTTTTGGAGCTTCCAACGATGGTTAAAATTTCTGCTGGAACTGCTTAAGATCTATCAAACTTTTCCTGGATAGGTTTTGTATTGAATCTGCAATGACTCTGGCACTGGACTTCATATAGCCACCTGAAGTAAGAAACGGCAGGAATATAACATGTGAGAACGCATCCAAGAATCAATAAGATGCAATGGACCAATCATATTTTGCTTCACTCTTTTCTTCTTTTGTTTCCCCAATGGATCCACTCATCCTGAACTGAAACACTTTCAGATTAATTACCTAAAATATATAGTCATTACAGCTCTTAAGACATCTATTAGCCAATGAAATTGGCAATTGGATAAATCAATAGCATAGGACTTCATCAAGGTTAGGCAATCATTTAATACAAAGCATATGGATCACAGATGCATCTCCACTAAGAGCCAGTGTCTCCTATGCACTATGCTGAAGAATTTTAAAGCACATGCAGGTGACTAAAATTAGATGAAACAAAAGAAAGGTGACTGCAAAAGACCATTCATTTGAAATTCTTTACTAACCTGATGTCAGCATGAGAATGGGAACCTTACTTTCACGAGCAAATGTGAATACCTTCTCATCTCTCATGGTTATACCATCAGGACTAATCTGCAGCAGGTATAAGCACTTGATAAATTACTTGTCAACATATTTCATTTCGCGTTGGCAATGAGTACAATATGAATAGTTTAATTTATTCAAATCCTCTTGACTGATGACACTTTATTAGTCATAATTGAAAAGATAATTGCATAAAATCTTCATGTCTTAGCTTCTAAGAGGCATCTCCAACTATATCATTCATTAAAAGTTTAACTGACATCAACATTCGTCCACTGCTCAAGAAAACACAGATCTGAGTAAATACCTTCAACTGGCCTAACGGATCACCATCTAAGATATCAGTGCCAGCATTATAGACAATTAGCTCAGGATCAAATGTTTGACTAGCAACCTGAAATTCACATTTAGAATCATCTGATATCAGAAACAAATTATCAAAACTGAATCCAATTTGAGAGCAACAGGTTGCTGCTTCCAGAAAATGAGAGAATTATTCTCAGAATGTTTCCGTGAGCAAAAAACTCAGGCACTGCAAATTCAATCTAAAAAATGCGCAGGTAAAAGAACTAGGAAAGCAATACTTAAATTTAGAAGAGAAACGGAGCTACAGATGGCATACAACTGTATATACGTCAACAAGATGGATAATAAGAGATGACTGTACCAATAAATTTTACATAAATGCTTTCACTAATCATAGAAAAATATAGTAGAAGGGAATTCTAACAACCTAGTTCCATTTGACTTGATAAATTTCACAACTCAAAAACAGGCATAAACATTTACCTGTAGTGCTTCATCTAATTTGCTCAAGTACTCATCTGTCTTGGTCCTACTCTGCCACATGTTGGAGAAAAAACTTTCATATTTGAAGATGGTATAAATGGACCAAGACTACATTTATTGAGAGATGGCTTACTGCAACTTCAACCTTTTGATTTATGTATCTCCGGGCCTTATAATCCTATAGAGGAATCATCCACAAATCAGAACAAATGTGAAAAGTCTTACATGAGTACTTGGAATTATTACATAATTAAAACAAGTGAGAAGAGATTAAAGCCTCTATAGAGAGAGAAGAGCTTATGCAACTTACAAATGGATATATTCAGGGTGGTACATATCTAGAATATAAACTCGTTCTGTTTAGGAGAAAAAAAAAGAGTCAAAAGAACATTCAAATCCAAAATAAGGAAAGCACCATCAGGAGTAAAGAATAAAAATGATTAATCATGCCATCATCAGAAAAGTCCATTTCATTCCCATTGCCTTGATGTGCATCAAGGTCAATTATCATCACCCAGTAAGGTTTTGAACATTATGAGAAGATTGGTCCATCTATTATAGGAAAAGCAATCTGATATCTAAGACACAACGCCAAAGATAAAACAGTAAAAATGATAAAACCAGGGTTTTTTTCATCCTTAGGTGTAGTTGTTACCTTGAGATATTTAACCAGACGAATGCATAGTGAGTGCAAAGTGAAATATCTGCATAAGCACAAAAGCCACCTCCTTTTTCACCAGAACAGTGATGGAACACTCCTCCGACATTGATGGCCCATCCCTGCTCCTTTGCAAACTTTGCAGCCAAAACAGTTCCTCCTACCTGTAGTGTGTGTGTATATATAATATATATGCATTAGCATATCTTTGTAGACTGGAAAAAAAATACAGTCATGAGATGAGAGTATCAACAATCGCCAACCTGCATACGAAAAGGGTACAGCACTTTCAGCTGCACTAGGCAATTGGGAAAAAATGCAACAGGAGGGACCTGTATGAAATAGCATCCTCAATCAATCTCAAGCAACTGCTTACAACTGGTTTATCATGGAAATACTATTAAACCATATTCTAAACACCTAGTATAGAACCTAAAGAATCCATGGAACAAAGTTTAGAACTAATAAATGAATTGAAATAAAATGAAATGAAATTCATGAGAATTTGTATTTGGAAATGAATTATCATGTTTGATTTTTTTATTGAATTCTTCATTTGTAAATGAATCTTATATTTGGAATAAGCGCTGATTTATAATTATTTGTCTTTTATTTACAAAAATGTTCTTATAGTTGATATTTAAGTGGTAAATTAAGAGTGTGGCGTAAGGAAAATTTTGTCCAATTGATAGAAGTGTGGAATTCATTTACAAATCCACCTCTTTCGATAAGATTTGCAAACAAATAAAATTTAACTAAAGTCAATTTCTTCATTTGTAAATAAAGGATTTGAATATTTAACTAATCAAACTAAACACAAGATTTGCCAAAAATTTTGTGGAATTTATTTATAACAAACACATTGTAAATGTTGGCAGCGCATTGAATTGCTCCAAATTCAATTTATGCAACTATATGGATCGACTTTCAGTTCCCATTTCAAAAATCCAACAAACAATATGCTGAACTTACATTGGAGTGTAATTTCTCTGAAGAATTAGACAAAATCAATAACATTCAAGATATATTAGAGTATTCAAGATCGCATCACCTCACCTATCATCGCGACATTCACACTGCTCTTTAGACTATTCAAGTATGATTCAGAATGAACCTGTTAAAGACAATCAATCAGTTACATAGACAAACACTAGTGACAATGCTTATCGCTCTCTTTTCACTTAAACGAGCCAATAATCAAAGTTACACTTATCCACCTACATTACTTGTCTTAAGCAATTTTACGAGTGTCTAAGAACTCGAATCTCAAAATGTAAATTCAAAAAGAGGGCAAAAAGAAGAAAAGATACCACAAGCAGATCATCTTTGGAAGCTTCCAGAGGTTCAACAATACGGTTTTGATCAACAGCTTTCTCTTCAATCAGAAACCGGCAAACGCGACCCCACTTCGACGAATCAAACGGATGCTTGCATAGCACCACGATTCCAATAAGTAAACCATCGCTACAACAACAGCAGCAAAAGCCATAGAAAAATACAGAAAATATTAATCCGTACAGCTTCTCAATGCCGAGAAACGATATGTCGTAAGCGGAGGATTAAATCAGAGGAACATGTTCGGTTAAAATCTCTACAAATCAATCAGCACATAAACGCTAAAGAATTCGGAAAGTGGCTCGTGGGGAGTACCTTCGAGAGAGGCGCGTCGAAGTAGAGCTTGCTGGAGAGGATTCGTTTGCGACGGAGAGTTTCGGCGTCGGTGGAAGTTGATGAAGACGATGATGACGAAGACATTTTGAAGGAGCGAATGAAGCGAAAGAGACACTCAGAGAGTTTGATACCGGTGAGAGTAAGGGCCAAGTAAAGAGCGAATTTTCGGAGAATCTGAGTTGGCTCGGGGGCTATTAGAGTGACTCGGAAGGCTGTCATCATTGAAGAATTATCTGTAAGAACTGTACACGTGGAAGACTTGAGAAAGGTGGTGCGAATGAAACGGGCCGATAGATGATTAACAGACCGAAGTGCTGATGGGCCTATTTTTTTTCAAATTCAAGAAATGAAAAAAAAGGAAAATTCAGATTTTGATAAATGTGACAGAAGTTTTCAAATATAAAAAAATATTAGATAAAACAAACTGGATTTGATAAATATTATTTTTGCAAAAAATCGGGATATTTTTGAAAGAAACTAATTTTTTCGCAAAAAAATAAATCTCAAGTGAGAAAAAAATATAATCTTCCATAAGGTCTCTGATTGTCACCAAATGTCTCCAAATGTATTCAGATTTATCCAAATGTCTTCAGATAACAATTTTTTATGTAAAATTTGATTTGCTAAATTTTTGATGTATTAATTGTTTAGATTAAATGTCTCAAAATCAAAATTTTTTGTATAAATTTTTATAATTTTTTCGGTGGTCTCCAAATATATTGAAATGTCTCCAAATATCTCCAAAAGTCCTCAATTGTCTTTAGATATATCCAAATATCTCCAAACATTTACGAAAGTCTAAGGCTATTTTTGTAATTCAAAAAAACTTAACATGACAGCAGCAACTAGAGTTTCAACCTCAACTGTCGTCACCGACATTGCGATCACATCACGCCCCTACTGCAACTCTGCCACACGTCGTTCATCACGAATTGTGCCTCCCATCGCCATAATGCTTTCTCTTTCTCCTTTTCTCTTCGCGTCGCTCGATATCATCTCTCTTCGCATCACTACGATGCTTCCTCTCAAATTTTTCCAGACCTGGTTGAGCGGTGGAACGAAACATGGCAGAGGAGAAAAGGACTATGAGGAAGAGAGAAGGGTGCATGAGGAGGAGAAAGGAGGATGGAAATTGGGAACAAAGCGGGGGAGAGCTAAGGTTTTAGAGAGAGAGGAGAAGAAGAGAATAAGGGATAGATAGTTGAATCGAGGAAAGAGAAACAAAAATACAAAATAAACAATATTTTAGACAAAAAATAGTTTTATTTGATTAATTGTGGCATTTTTGTGAACCTATTTCAATATAATGATATTTTTAAGATCTAACTTGTGTATTTATGGTATTCTAAAAAATACGAAATTGGTATTTTTATTTATAAAAACATACGGTTTAATTGGGGTATATAATATAATTAACTAAAAAAAATGCTGGTTGTAAAAAAAAACATAGGAAATAAGATGAGCCAAATACATATACACCTCACTCAGATATAGAAAATATAGCTCCACGTGGCCCAATTTAAACATTTTAAACAGACATAAAAAATTACAGATTCAAGGTCCCAAACCCACAAAAACAGAACAATCCAAACATAACATAAAATCTGAATCTGACCTCTCTCGATCTTCGATTACTTAACTTCTGATATACTTCCAAAACATATCCAAATAGAAATCTCTTTTTTTTCTTCAACAATGGATTATGTCTCCTCCTTTTTTAATTCAAACAAACAGCTGAAAGAAGAGTAAGTCTCTCTCGCTCACTCTCTCTCTTTCTCTTATTTAATTATCTATCATCTATCATTCTCACTGAAATTATTGGTTTTTTTGTTGATAATTCAGATTTGTTAGCAACTTGCAATTGTCCCTGTAAGCTTCCACGCTGGAATTCGATGCATATATGAAGAAAGATGATGATGCGATCATTGTTTCGAAAAACTGGACGGCTTACGTGGCTGATATAGCCATTGATTTTCTCTTCATTGTTCTTCTAATGCTTCAAAAACAAACCTAAAATCAAAACAAATCCTTTTGAACTCAGAAACGAAGGTTTCAACATACTTTTTGCAGATTTCAAGATACACTCATGTATAATTTCATATACAGATTGCAAACATCCACAACTTGAAGTTGATCAAAGCTTGTTTTTATACATTTTACTGCAACAAAAAAAAACAACAACAAACCAACAACAACCCAACAAAAAACCAACCACAAAACGACGCCATTTAGATAAAAAAAAGTAGAGTAAACATAACGGATACAAACCAACAATAAGTCATCAACAAACCAACCACAGAAACGACGTCGTTTAGATAGAAAAAGTAAAGTAAACATAGCGGAGAAAAAAGGTGTGAATTGGAAGTAACAGAATCATGAATTAGAAATATGACACCGTGAATCAACAATTATGGAAACGTGAATTTGTAATATATATAAACTAACCGTACGAAGCAAATATTTTTTAATAAAATAGGTGAACCGCATAATTTCCTCAAATAAGATGGCATGCGAAAAAATGAAAATATTATAAAAGGCAATTTTAAAGTTTTTAATTTTCATATTACCAAGCTTGATGACTAGCAACAAGCATAGCAGCGAGATCTTCAAATGCTTCGAGAGTAAGTCTGTAAACACCTTTGTATTTGAAGCATAATATGCAATAAAGGTATCTTTATTTTTATTGTGCCTCATTTATGATTCGCATAATGGTGTTATAAAGTCCTAAGCAATTAAGCAAATAATGTTTACACTTTCACGACTCTCTTTGTTTTCTCGGTTATCTCTCCAGGGTTCATCCTTACTTTTCCAACGTGTTTTCTATTCAACCTCTTTTCCTTTTTCCTATGTTCTACCTATCTTGCTTTTGTTTTTGTCTCTCTTCCCAGTCTCATCTTTTTGTCCTTCATCTCACCATTCTACCCTCACCGTTTCTAATTTCCCCCATGTCCTATCTTCATTTCCCTCCTTCAGCATCTTTTATCCCTCTCAATGTCCCTCGTATGTGGTGGATGATTTGGGTTTGTGTTTTCTACATCTATCGTCCCAAGACTTTATGGTTCTGCTGGAGATGGTGTTGTGGTGGAACCTAGTTTCCCACTCATTACTCTTCGGCTAAGATCTAGTCTCCATTAAACTTGGTTGCTCTAAAGAGAGGCTTGTCATGATCTGAAATTAGACAATGACAGGTGTACAAGATGAACCAAACCTGATGCCCAACCCCATCTCACACAAGCCTTGAACAACCAGATTATCTATCCAATTCATTTTACCAAACATTTACTAACTAGTTTAATAAGCAAAAACTAACGGTAATATTAAACATATAAAATTCTAAACGTAACAGAATATAAATTATTAAACCAATAAACTTAGTGAGTATTTCAACCAACAAATTAACAACCAGAACCCCATAACCCGTAAGTATCTCGATTGTGGAGCATCTACTAACATAGACATATTGAACCTAAACAAAAGAGCATCAGCTGCTGAATGGAGATCTTCACTGAGCATGGAAAGCCAAGACAACCTGAAATGTCAACATAAGAGGGTGAGAAAACTCAGTGAGAGACATCATATAAACCGTTTTGAAAATATTTTATAAAAATACAACATGAAAGTATGTAACCGTATACTATAAGTATACACTCTTATACATAGTAGTATTACTTCAAAAATCATTTTAAAACTGTTCGTAGACAAAGCAAACGTCATGCAGTCAACATAATAATTATCATATAAATATTATAACTGAGAGTCAGATAAATATAATAGTATAGACAAAAAAAAATTAATTAGATACCACAAATACATAGTCACATAAATATACTAATATTGATATCACTGATCACACCCCTTTAATATACTGATACCACTCCACGCATCAAATTAGAATCAAACCAGTAACCTTAAGAGCCTAACAATGCCTAACTCAAAAAGACCAGATAGCTAACAGCCTTAGGCCCGATATGGTACTCAACACTTTAAGGGTTCAAGGTTGGGACAAACATAAACTGATTCATAAGAGTATATCCACGAGCATCTCTAGCATGATACACATGGCTTGATCATAGTACAACATACTACAGGGGTGTGATTGATAATGCAGTCTTAAAATGAGTATTAAGCACAAGGCATATACATGGACTACTGCCACCAGAGAATAAATATAGTTAGCCATTAGGTATATATGTGGACTACTGCCACCAAAGAATATATACGTGGTCCATTGCCACCATAGAGTATATACATGGAGTTCTGCATCAGAGAATATATACGTAGACTACTGCCACCAGAGAATATATACGTATAAGATATCTGATATAAAATATATAATACTATCAGACAAGTATGCGGAACAAACAATTAATGACAATAGATATCAGATAATATTTTATAATATATAATATATTATGCAAATTACGTATTTTCCTTAGCAGAATTATTAATTGAAATATTTAAGAACAAACAATGATACGAAACAGACTGATAATCATTGAGCATATCTTACCCTATTAAGTACAAATAAATATGTTAAAATAGATACTAGCCAAAGGCAGATATACAGAAGAAGACAAACATATAGAACAGAAAGATAATAAATATTTGTTAGGATATGAAAAGATTTGTTAGGATAGGAAATATAAATCAGATATGAATTGGACCTTCAATTACGCAAGCATCCAAAATTTGCCATTTATGAGTATGTTTCTCTTTTTTTTTTTGTCTTAGTCCCTTTTCTTTTTTTTTTTTGTCTTAGACATTTTTTTTACTCTTCAACCACGAATACTAAAAGAAAATCTGATTTTTTTTTGTGTTAATGATTTTAGATTGCAAAATCAAACGAACCAATCAAAAAATGAGAACAAAACTCAAGAACTAAAACAAAGCATGAAGAACACTATGAACCGAATTCAAAGGCACAAGAAAACACAAGAAATCAGAATGAAATTATGTAAAGATAAAACCTGATCTAGAGTCAAAGCTCTGATACCAAATGATACAGAATCTCCCTGAATAAGTTTGGGAACCCCTTTTGATATTCGGACCCCCAACACATTAACAAGTAAACCCCAACACCAATTCGATTTCAACCACTACGAATGGTTAGGAATTAGATCGCTTAGATGATTTGATCAAGAATTGGAGCCTAGAAAACTTGTTTCTA
>CAODLS010211174.1:0-27070 GCA_948243855.1 Flueggea neowawraea | reverse complement strand
AGTTAGAATCAAAGTAACCAAAACTGCTTTGTAAGTTACTATGTTAAGATATATCCTTACAGGCTTGTCATGGATACCCAATTGAGCCCAAGTGATCACTTCAAGCAACTCCTCCAAGGTGCCATACCCGCCTAAACAAACACACAATAAACATAAAAGAGAAAGAAAAAAGACGAAAAACCATTGATGAATAAAGGAACAAAAAGGTAAGTGAGTTTGTTTACACAGATAGTAGAGAGAAAAAGAAAAAAAAAAAGACCTGGCAAAGCTATAAAACAATCAGAATGGCGGGCCATTTCTGCCTTTCTTTGGTGCATGTCGGATACTGGTCTAACCAACTGTTTCACCTGTAATCTGAAGCTCCACACACAAATACATTCATAAAAATACGATCTTTACAATGCATTGTAAACCTTAAAGGTCCAAACTTTACAAGACTTTTGCACCTCTTTACTCATGAGAGTCCTCGGTATGATCCTGTTAAGAAGAAACAGGAAAGAAATGAGCAACAATGTCGATCAAAAACCAAATAATTGATCTTTTTGAAGATTGGTGATTGTACCCAATAACATTGCCTCCACCATGATGAACAGCTTGAGAAACCAGACCCATAAGTCCAATGCTTCCTCCTCCATACACAAGGTCCAATCTTCTTGCCACCTTCAAAAACATGTACACATAACAACGCAAAAGATGAACCCTTTTCTTAAGTTGCAGAGAAGTTTCAAAGCCACGATGAATAAAGGTGTGGACTTTTTTTTAGCAACCCGTACCAGTTCTTGGGCTAGTTCTATGGCAGCATCTCTGTAGCAGTCTCTCTTCCCAGTACTGCTACCACAAAACACACACACACTCTTGAATCTTGACTTCACCACTATCTTCCCCTCCATTTCAATAGTCCTCCCTTTCGAAAAATATTTGGTGTCTTCTCGTTGGTTTAATTCACAATTTACAAGAGAAAATGAAAGACAGAGGGGGGAGTGAATATATAGAGCGCGTGGAGGATTGTGCAACAAATAGAACCATAGGAGAAAAGTACAACCAATATATAAATCTCTTCATTGGGATTCGTCTTATTTATATTAATTTAAGGTTTTTTAATATTTAACGATTTAATACTTTACTGTTTAATTTATTCATGTTTAAAGACAAAAATTAAAATTTGAAGATCAATTCCACAGTAAGAAATATAAAAATTAGAATGATATAACTAATCGGTGATAAAGTTAAAATTAAAAGTTGATAATCAGTGGACTTATACCTCATCGATAATAACACTAACCATGGTTTTCAAAAATCTACACTTTAATTTTTAGTAGAATCAACTGAAGAGACTTATTAAAAAATACTCAACTAGATCTTCTAGATTAGACTTCTTAAAAAAAACTCAACTAGATCTTCTAGATTGAACAAAAAATAATCACAAGAATTGATACTCCTAAATAAGACATAAAATTGATTTAAAAAAAAGACATAAAATTCCAATTCTTTCTAGTTCAAGGGAGCAAATATTTTTTTGATCGAGAACGAGAATATACTAAAACACCGCCTAAACTTTGATTGGATTTAATATTCTCCTTGTTTTATATCAATATACTTAAATAAAATTTTATTTATGTTAAAGGTAGAGGTATGAAATTTAAAATTAATTTTAACTGACGATCAGGATAAAAGCGAAATTATGAAGATAATTTAGGATAAAAATTAGTATATTATTTTTTTATTGAATTTGTATTAAGAGAACCGTTTGTTAATGACCACATATAATATATTTTGTACAACATTTATTATATGATAATTTATTAAAAAATATTTAATTTTTTTATTTATTATTATAAATTATTATAAAATATTATATATTGTAATTCAATAATTTTTTTAAAAGACTATGTGGTATATTTATAATAACTTAAATAAATAAAAAATAGAGAGATTTTTTTTTTGAAATCAAAAAATAGAGAGATTGGGAAATTAGGAAGTGTGTGAGGGATCAAAAAGTTAAGGACAAAAAGGGCCAAAGAAACAGACAGAATGGGCAGTCTGTAGAGTAACCCATTGCTTACACGTGGCAGAATACGATGCATTAATTATAAAGGTTTCATGTAAGAAAGGCATTATCCAATCTATGGCTCACTTGCTCTGTAGCCCATCTTTAATTGCAGTGCAATCACAACTTGGTGGCTTTAATACGTGGTGTACTACCTCCCTGCATTAATTCATGGTTTCTTTTTCACTCATTCCTTTTCATGCTTTTTCATATTATATTATATATATTAAAAAAATATTTGAATATATTAATTATGATATTATTTTTATTAATAATATAAATTATTTATTATAAATTATTAATTATAAGGATATATTTAAAAAATTACATTTATTTTTTTTTAATTTTATAAAATATTATTTATTTTGATAAAATAGTTTTTTTAAAAAAAAATATTTATTGTGCAAAGAAGAGAGTATATTTTAGCAAAGAAGTGTCATCGAATTTAGTCAACCTAGCTCTAAAATGCTCAAGTTTCTTTTAAAATATTTTAAATTCATGTTTGCTTTGAGTTTTAGATTTTATTCAAATTTTGCTCGTCACAAAATTAAAGAGTTCATGAGTGGCTTAAACTCGACTTTGACAAATCTTGATTGAGACTAATAAAACTCAATCAAACTTGTAATTGAAATCGGCTTAATTAAAAGCACAAGCTTGTCAATAAAAAATAAAACTCTTTATCAATAAAAATTAAACAGCAATAACAGAAAAAACATTCTAACCACGTTAAAAGATAAAAAAAAATTCTAACGAATTGACTATGTATATTAAATATACATTCTTAATACATGCAAATAAGTTTCTGTCAAAATGCCAATACAAAAATATGCACCAGTAACGTAAAAATCGTTAACTAGTTTTCCTTCTGGCCAATTTTATAAGTACTAACCACTTTTCCCAAGAATTAAAAAGTTATAGTTTAATTAGTAGTTAAGTTTATTTAATTTTATAATTTTTCCAATTGTATTGATACACTCAAAATACATAGGAGTTATTTAGTTGAAAAAAAATCATTGTTTTCTAGAAAATAGAGATGGAAAAATGAAAAATTTGTTCAAAAATTTTTAATTAGCAAACAAATTTTCCAGATGTTTTTAATTTTCAGAAAATAAAAATAAAAAACAAAAAATAAAAACTATTTTTTAAACTAAACATAATCACAATGTGTATATCACTGTAATATTAGGATGAAAGGAGTACAATTTTGTTTTTTGAAATCATGAAAGGAGTACAAATTAAGAAGACACAAAAACAGAACAAATTGTTTGTATGAAGGTATGTGATTCAGAATCCTTCTAATTTTTAACCTTGAGAGCTTGTTTGTCAAGAGGAGCTTTTAATATCTTTTATATTTAATGTTTTTTAAAAGATATATTTTTTTCTATTTTTTATTATATAATTATTATTAATCATTACAAAAACTAAATAAAATACACAAACAACTTCTCTTACCAAACAAATCCTGAGTTATTATTGAATCATGCGAGAGCTTCGTAAAGCATACAAGTTGTGTAATTAGAAAAAGGCCCACATGAAAACAAATTACAAACTTTTGCGTGAAGTTCTAGAATAGAATGAGAAATTTCGTCTTGGAGTTCAACATGGAATAGAATATACATTATTCGAACTTTATTTCACCATCTTCATGTAGAATTGCAATTTACAAAAGCTATATACAATTATATATGTTTGCTATTTTTTAAGTTGAGTTGTTCAAGTTGCACACAACGAATAAATTGTTTGATTAAAAAAATAATTTTATACACTTACATATGTGATAAACTATAGGAAAAATAATTCTGAAGTTCTTGACTTTTGTCTTAATTAATAAATTAATTATTATATTTATAAAATATTATAAACATATCTTAAATTTTAAAATTAGATTACATTTAAATTTTATTAATAGTTTATTATTAATTTATTAATAAATTAATAATATGTTGCATTATTTATTTTAAATTTAATTTTAAAAACAAAATTACCACTAATTTTATTTTATCATATTCCTAATTTTCCTTTCTTTCCCTTTATTCTACATTCTTCTACTTCCCCACTTCTTCACCTGATTCAATTTTATCAGATATGTAACCATGGAATAACACATTCATCAAAGAATCGATGAAAAAGTTAAACATAACACACCATCTTGCAGCAAACAAAACAATCATCAAAGAAAAAACAAAACCCAGAAATCAAAATTGAGAATAAACCAAAACCCAGAATTGAAATCTCAAAAAGCAAAGAACCTTCTTTAACAAATTCGAAATCTAACATCAACTGTCTATTTTGTTGGAATAGTGAACTTCTCAGAAAGATCAACATCATCTCCATCCTCAACTTTCCACTCAAATTACCAACACAAATATGTAAAAAGGCCGCACCCAAAAAATATTTTAATTCAACACAATCTGTAGACTGTAAATTAAACAAATTAAATGATTTATGAGTTCCTTCCAAATCCTTGTGTCTCTAATCAATTTCAAATGAAGAAGTAATCAACTCCTGCAACACTCTTCAACCTCATATTTCTTTGTAATAAGCTCCCTATTATACTCATTCAGTTGCTTTTCTTTGAAATCAATATCCGTCATAGAATCTCGAATCTGTGTTTTAATCAAATCCAATTCCTTCTCCTTCATTTCAAGCTCATCAGAACAATCATCAACCTCCATTTCTACTGCTGCTTGCCGCCTTTCATGGCCTCGCAACCTCCACACCACCCACCAAGGTCGAACCCACCACACCCAGTTACAAACCCAACAAACACCGATCCCACCAACACCATTGTCACATCCCAATCACCAGCAACCTCCACACCACCCACCAAGCCCGAACCCACCACACATATGCAACATAACATAGAGATAGATCTGAAACGAATCCAAATAAAAAAAAAACCCGTTTTTTTCCTGAAAACGAAAACAAAGACAGATCCAAATAGGGAGAGAGATGGTGGTCAACGAAGAAAAAGAAGGATAGAGGGAGAGAGAGCTGTGCTAATAGGTTCTCTTTTTGGGTTCGGTGTTTCTTTGGGTTTGTAGAGAGAGATGGTGAAAAAGTTAAGCCTTGAAGATTGTTGTGAGAGAGAGAGCGGACGATTGAGTGAGAGTGAGGAAGAGAGAGGTGATGGGTAAAGGTGAGGAAGAGAGAGGCGAAAGAGGGAACGAGAGATAGAGAGAGAGAGAGGAAATGTGTTGAATGGTTGCGGTTTTGGGATTTAAGGGAGGATATTTTTGTAAACGTGTACTTCTGTTAACTCTGTCAGTTAAAAACCTGCGTGAAGGCCGAATTTACTTTTATAAAAAAATATGAAGACCGATCTACTAATTAGAGTAAATCTCAGGAACTCTAGAATTAATTTCCCTAAATTAAGTAATAAAAATTGTGCACATTACATATTAATGATAAAAAAAGGTAGAATAAGAAATGTATTTAATGTGTATTCGTATATATACCAAGTCCAAAATCAAGTTTGTTTGCCAGTTTATCATCAAGATTGTTTGCAGCTTACCAGTGAGTTTGTCCATGAACCTAAATATTGAGCATGTTCAAGAACTCGTAATCAAATTTATTCGCGAATTTTTTAAGCCGAATTTTCGCGAATTTTTAAGCTGAATTTTGTAGCTTTCAAATTTAGCTCACATAAATTTTGAATTTCAAATTTTGTTCAATCTTGACACAATTAATATCGAGCTGCGTTATAAACCGAGATGGCTTTGCGAGTGAATCGGGTAGCTAATTTCTTGCACGCATGGATATATAGCCAAGTGCAGGTATGTAAATCAGACGGATCAGAACGCTCATCTCAAGACCACTTTATCATCGTCAGGTCTTGAAATCTTTGTTTCTCTAGCTTTTCAACTGGAATTCGGAGGTATTTGTTTGGTATAAAGAAATTTTTTTGCTACACTTAGTGTAAGACAAAAATCTTATACCAAACCAATCAAAAGCAAGAATTTTCATAATTCTCTAGGAGCACATTCCAAAGAGAATTCTTGCTTTTAATTGGTTTGGTGTAGGATTCTTGCCTACACCAAGTGTAGCCAAGAATTTCTCAGTGTATAAATAGCAGAAAAGGCAAAAATTGCCACGTGTACAATCATTTTTGTTCACCGTTTAGGATATAATAAATACTATAACGCCAATAATTTGTGATTTTTTAAAGTTATTTAGCTAACTGTCACATTAGCAAACTGTGTCATGTTTGAATTATCGTTAACATTTAACGGAATACTTAACCAAGGGAGGAGCCATATGAGGACTAGCAGAGGCTTGGACACCTGCTTCACTGGAGGAGGGCCATGAGAGCCCCCTTCGGCAGAGCTCCACCCCATGGTAGCAGTTGTGTTGGGTTCGGTGTTGCAAAGGTAAGAGAGGCGGGAGGTTAAGGATGGCACCTTTTTTTCCCTTTTTATATCGTTTTGCCTATGGTTTTAAAAAAATAAATAAATGTGGAGCGACAGCGCCGTTTCTTCGCACTCTTTTAAAAAAACTATAAGAAGACCAGGGCAAAATGACGGCGTTTTGCCTTAGTCTCTTATTCAAAAGCAGAACATGAAAACAGAAGTCATTCTCCACTTCTTTGTTTCTCTCGATCTCTCTTTGTCTCGACCCACTCTCTCCAGACTCCACCACCATTGTCCACCGACCACGCCGCCACCTCACCTCACCTCATCCTCCAACCTTACGCCGCCATCCCGTCTTGCCCACTGGAGATCGCCGCTCTGGTAAGTCGATTTTCTTTATTTAATCAAACATTTGAGTTTTTATTTTGTTAGGGTTGGTTAATTTGGTTAGTTGTTGAATAATTGACGGATCAACTTGTAAGTTCAAACAAATCATATTGAGTTTAAGATATGTTTTCAGCTGCGACACTTATTTGCCCTTCTTTGTTGCGTACATGTTGATGTTACTAAAAATTTCGATGACTTGGCAGATATAGCGACTCCGAATTCAGACAAACTAGGGAGATTTAAAAAGATTTCTTAACTTGTTTATGATTCTTTTTCCTAGTATTGTTAAACTTAATTTATTTGCCCACACAACAACAAAAGGAAAAGAGAAGTACAAAAGACAGTTCTAGTAGACAAAACAAGGAAGAGGTCATCATATTATGCTTCTAATAGAACACACAGGGTGCTTCAGTGAATGATCTTACAATGGGTATGAGCATTCGATTTTTTTTAACACTGGAGACTATTGATAGATAACTGCAATATTTATTTATAGTGAAATTCTTGACACACCCTCAGTCTAAAGTAAACTCTATTCCGCAAAACATCTTATAGGAAAAAGTTGTCAATAATTTATAATCGTGCAATATTAATTGGTTATATTTGCAAATATCTCACCAACCTTTTTTTTTTGAACTTTTTGGAGTGCAAGTGTGCAACTTGGGGATTGGCATTATGGTGGTGCATCTATGTTGACTGCTTTATAATGATAGAAGAATGAGATACCAAAGGCAAAGGCAAAGGAAAAAGGAAAGAAGATAAATCAACATTGTCAACATTTTGCATTACGCTTTTGTACTGAAAAATTTTCAGGTAAGTCATGAGTGAATATTGTTTCTTAGGCCAATTTAAGTTACACTTGCTTAATCGGTTAAATCTCGTTAGTCAAATCTTCATCTAAGTTTATGTTGGTGACAAAAAAAAGATGAAAATATTAATATTACGCACCTTCTGGTCAAGTAGGTGATTTAGCCCCCAATATAGCTAGGATCCTAACTCCGCCACTATATTTAACAATCTTTTACGAAGAAATTTTAAAAAATATAATGTTAGTTTTTTGAAATTTTGTTTGTATTTTTTTGTAATTTAAAACATAAGTAATATAAATACGGTAGTTTGAATTTTTTTTAAGTCGAGCTTTTCTTGGACTTGTTATTGTACTACTGTTATAATGCCCATATTCTTTTTGATCGGCATATAATGACCAATCACTAAAAATTACCTGACTGACTTCAACTGTTTTACAACTGTACTTTTTGCAAGACAAAGTGATAAAAGAGAGAGTTTATTTTAATTAAATACGTGACGTGATCCACATTATAAGATTGTAATTAGGAGTGGTTCTTGCTCTGATAAGATTCATACATTGTCATTATCACATTAGACTGGTCTTAAAGCATCTTATATTTAAGCTTTATTTAGAAGGTATTTGGGATATCGGGTAGATCATAGATAACAATTATTATTTAATATAAATTTTAACTACTTATTAAGATTCAAATAACAATTTTATTTTTTATAAAGTAACTTTATTCGGATTCCTTATTATCAGACTTATATTGTATTCAACTTTCGTTATATTCAATTAAAGGAGTAATTCTCCGTTGCATATTCGATTATTTGAGGTATATAATTACAAAGGTTAGGGATTAGTGTTTTCATGAGATTCCTTTTGCAATCATTTCATAATTACAACAAAACCTGCTAGAAATCAACCAAATCAACAATTAGGAATATAATTAAGATTATAACTCGTCCAACACTTTTTTTTGTCCAACATAATTTCTTTAGGTTAAAAACCATACGTTGGTGCATGCATCTATAACGCAATGTTTCTCTCTATTTTATCTGGATTGTTTGTTTGAGACCTATTGAATAGCAGATTATAAAAATGAGTAAATTAATAAATTTAGTAGATTGTATCATAAAAAAATAGAGCCATCTCTATTTTTTTAAAATATACTATGGTTAAATAATTATACATGCTACTTTCATTAATATGATATGATCTTTACTATCATAACACATTTTTTTTCTATCAACGTATGAGAAAAAGTGTTGTTCCAAACTTGATGAGTAGGTCAAAGAAAAGGACATTTATCAGTCTATGTTCCTACCTTAAGCACATAAATAGTTGGTTAATACCTAATTTATTTAACTTCTGGACAGTGACATTCACTCTGAACCTTTCAACTTTAGTCCCTAAAATAAGTTATCCGTCATCGACGGAATTTTATGTGTCACTTTGCAGCAGCCGTGGGTGTACGCCAGGCCGGGTCGAACCACTCTCTAATTTTTAGCCGGATCGACCAGATTGAAGGTCTAACCCAAATCTCCCATCCAAAAAGCTATGGTTGTAGGCCACTTTTATTTTTTAAAATATTAATATTCTATATTTTTGTATCTAAATATAATTTAATAAATATTTTATTATATAAATTATATTTTAATAAATACTAAACAACTCTTAAATTTATAATTAGTATCATTTTTACTAATTTATATCAAATTAACATTAATATACTATATATATATATATAATATATATTCGAGCCGTAAGCCCAAATTTGACCCTATTTTATATAAAAAAATAGGTTGGTCGTATTGCATGCCAATAATTATTGGCCTAACTCAACTTTTTTTTGGACCAAGCCCAGGCCGGCCTATTTGGCCCAGCCCTACTTCCCAGTTCTCACACGGGCTCTTTAAACTTTTTTTTTACTAAAGAAAA
Source organism: Flueggea neowawraea (assembly GCA_948243855.1). NCBI lineage: Eukaryota > Viridiplantae > Streptophyta > Magnoliopsida > Malpighiales > Phyllanthaceae > Flueggea > Flueggea neowawraea. The sequence goes on along the minus strand of CAODLS010211174.1, from coordinate 17,556 downwards.
AATTCATTCACAATAGACGAAGGGCTAATTACAATTGTCAGAAAAGAATTTTGTAATTGCAGTTGAATGACATCAAAATCTAAATTACAAGTTTTTTTCCAATATTATAAGCGTGTCCTTTTTTTGATATTTTTAGATTGTTTGGATTTTGTTTTTGATTTTTTTCTTGTTTTAAGTTTGTTTATATTATGTTTTCATCTCATTTTCAATTTTGTTTTTCAGAAATTAACTCCCTCTTGTTCGATTTCATGTGGAATATTTTTCATGTTGTTTCTTTTCTGTTTTCATTATATTTTCAATTTTTTTTCTTTCCTTTTTTTTTAACATATAACTTGATTTTGTTTAGTTAAAAACAAAAACTAGACCAATAAAAAACAACAAATAATCATTATAATTGACAAAACAAAAGAAACAACTATAGAAAATTGAATAGCAATAGAATAAAAACTAAAAAATATATAGGCCTCTTGTGTCTAAATCAAAGTATTTAGTTTTGTTTTTTACATATGCCTTATATTTCAAGTTAAAATAAAATTAAAAAAATCAAAACTAATTAGAAAAAAAGCATAATTAAGGAAAATAAAAACAGTAAAAAATAGAATATAAACAAAATACGTGTAGAATGTCAAAACTCAGAAAATCACTCGTGTAATTTAAAAAAATAAAACTGTAATTTAAAATTCGCAACCCTAAGAAAGTAATTTCCAAAATTTTCGTAGTTCCTCCTTGTGAATTTCTCATAAATACAAGAGATATAAATGGAAATGGAAAGCCTAAAGACCTTGACACATAGAGGACTCTACATGTGTAAAATTTTACTTACCACCATAATATTTAGACTATACATACGAAACTATTATTAAGGTCAAAACCCAACTTATCACAAGAAGCAATGCTTTGTAGAGGAAATTACACGGTTCATTCATATTAGTATGCAATATTTCTTCCATTCGGTTAGGGTATGTTTATTACATATTTGCTTTCCTATAATTATTGATTCACGATGTGACTTTTCTTATTTACAATTCTCTTTTTTTTTTTAATACAAGTCGTTTGTTTCCATTATTTTTCTCAACTTTTTAATCTCAAAGACGTCATTTTTTGGTTGATTTGCTATTGGTTTGTTGTTTATTTATTGATCCTTTGTTGTTGAACAAATATACAATGAACCGATACTAAACAAGTTATAAACAAATCTTAAACATGATTTAAATTATAAAATATGTAGAACTTATATATATTAAACGAATGTACAATGAACAGATACTAAACAAGTTTAAACAAATTTGAATCTCTTACTACTAGAAATAATGAGTGAAGAAGGTGTATGTGAATGAAGCTCCTCTTTTTTATCCAAAGCTACATCACAATCATTTTCAATGTTTTAGTTGCAACTCTAAGTGCTGGCTCTATTAACATCACTCAACTTCTTTATCCTATTTTTTTTTTACTTCTCCAAAGACACAGATTTGCCATTCAAACTTTCAAATAAAATTCTAGAATAAACAAAGAAAAAAAAGTAGAATAAGGGATAGACCTTTATCCTCTATTTATCTTCTCTATTATGCTTGTTGACAGGCCTCTGTAAAATCAGTCAAACCACTCAGATCTTTCTTCAGCTTTCAAAATTTGATATTCTTCATTAAATAAAAGAAAAGAGAGGAAATTAGGATTAGATAGAAAGAAGATAGAAAGATAGAAAAAGTGAAAAAAGAGAGATTAAGATAGAGAGAGATCTGGTTTGATTTTAAAATTTGATTTTTTTTCATTAAATAGAAAGAGAGAGAGGAAATTGAGGTTAGATAGAAAGAAAGAAGGAGAAAGCAATAGAAGAGAGATTGAGATCGAGCGAGATCTAGTTTTATTTTTGTGCTTGTTTGGATTGCTTTTTTTTCTGTGTTTTTAGTTTTATAAATCTGTAATTTATGATGTACGTGCCAAACGGTGCAGTTTTCAAAATTTTTGTTTACAATTTTGAAACAAGGACATGTGTAGTCGTATTTGCTATATCTGGCATCCGAAGCACGCGTCATTGAAATTAGACCTCGTCATTTTGAGGAAATAGTGTAATTTTTCCTATAATAAGCCCAACATTAAAGAAATGGGCTAGAATTGGAAAGACCCATCGGGCCCAAACTCTCTTTCCTTTCTATTCTTGCAGTTCATCAACCCACCACTAGACTGAAAGCTACCGAACTCCAAATTAAAGTCCGAACGCGGACCAATTGATTTGGAAACTCACTACGAAAGCGATTCTAGTAGTGAGCTTATTCTTCCCCCTCTTTTCATTTTTTCCTTCATGTAATATGTATAAAGAGTGAGAAATCGTTTTTACTAGAGTGTTGACAGTTGTTTCTCTTTTGAGATTGAGTGTTCTTTTTAATTGACTCCATTTTTTTTAATGCGAACCTTTTACTCTTCACAAATTTACTTATTACAAACATATTTATCACAAAATTAATGGTTTATCGGTCTAGTAAACATAATTTTAACATATATAAAATTTCTTTAAAAAGGTAAGAATGCGATAGGAGAATATATGTATATTTGGATATCTGTGTGTAGTCTTGATCATAGAACATAGTGAATTAAAATAACAATAAAATTTATAATTATAGAAAAAGTTGAAATAATAAATTCATCAATACACTTGAAAATATAGACAAGGTATGGAAAAAAAATTACTTGTATTGATATGTTAGACATCATGAATAAGTAGGTATACATAAAGAAGTGCTCTAGTTTCCGAAAGTACAAAAATTTTGATCAAACACATATAGGACTTGTCACTTTATATCCCAGCTTTCTATTCTTCCAGATTATTGAATCCATTTTTGCGACGAGAAGGCAATTTCAAGTCACTTGACCTATCATGTGTGTGTTGTAATCGTATTATTCACATACAGTTTTGTCAAGGTAAAGACTATCATTTCCATTCCCCATCATCGCAAGGAGAGCAACCCTCTTGGGCAATATCAGTAATTTGGACTCCTGAATCATATATCATTCCAGGCTTCCAATCTACCGGAAGAACACTCTGTGCCCATATCCACTTTCCATCGTACCCTGCTGTCACCACAAATCTGAACTGAAATGCTCCTTCTGGAACTCTGCTTGTGTCCCATACCGCTCCGTAGTTTCTGCTCATATATCCCCAATTTGATGAACCAACCTGCAGCCATGGTTTAGCAATGGCAACATTAGATCATCGTTTCAATGCGTATGCGTATGCATATGCTGATAGCAGATAGTAGATTGTATAACGAGAAAGTAAAAAATTGAAGTATATCTTTTAGATTTCGCTATATAATTTATCAATTTACAGTCTACCCTCTACTACTAATCTATCAAAAAACAAACAACTGAGAATGCAAATGTTCGATTTGGTGTATTAAGACTTACCTTAGCCACATCAATTGCAACTATTTCAGTCTGACCACCTTGGTACAGCACTTTAATGGCCAAGTAATTTGGCTTTTTACTGGACTCTTCCACTCTTACAGCCAAATTCTGGCTTTTGTATTGACAAGGTACCCTGTTTGATTGAAAAAAAAAAAAGCACATTAGGACAAGAATGGCAGATTTTCGTGAACATTTTTTTATTGCCATCGAAAGGCTTTTTTGAAAAGTTTCTAATTTTTTTAACTAAATTGTTTATTTATTTTGTACCACTATTTTTTCCCTTCATCAGTACTGAATTATAAAATTTTAAGTTAGAAACTCAAGTTGGGCACGTTATTATTATTATTTTATAAGGTCAATATTTTACACACACGACCGTTATAAGGCATTTATTGTGCCTAGTGCTTGTCCTTGGAGATGTCTCGACCATATTGTATAAAAAGAAAGACCACTTTGCAGTGACTTCTTTATTTGATTGCTATAACAAAACAATTTAGCAACACAAAACCATTAAAAATTTTGATACTCATATCAGTATACTTAAAAAAAAAATAGCATTGTTCAGTCGGAAAAAAAAAAGCATTGGAGTCATTAGAGAACAAAAATTTGATATTTAAAGAAGAATCACATCAACTAAAAACATTTTTTATACCATGAATTGATAAATTGTTCAATGTTGACAAAACATTTTCTAATTGTTTCTAGAATTTTGCTCACCTTTTGTACGCCACGTCGACGATTCCTTGTTTCAGAATGTCTTGACCCATACTCTTGTTGGCCATTGCCATGAAAGCTCTGCTACTAAGAACAAACTCAGTCTGGTTGTTGTGGTTGAGATCGGTCACGATCACTCTAGTTCCTTTGCTGCTGCAAAATTTAGTGTTTTTGCATCTTATCTGCAAATTAATATCAACCAAATTAAATTTTTATATAATACCTTCCAATCATTTAACAAGATTATTGAATGGCATCAGCACAAAATGACAGAACTACCGGATAGTTCAACTATTAATAGTCTAATGATATCGGAGTGGTTTTCAATTGAGCTGAGAATGTGATTAACAAAAATATAAATTAATAGTCAAAAATCAACAAACCTGAAAACAAGCACCACAACCAGAACCATCTTTGTAAATAGAAGGAACAGCAGCAGCAAGGTATCCACTGTTGAAGCCTATAGCCAAGGAGCCGTAACCACAAGCTCCAGCTGCAAACAAATCCAAAAACAAAAGATTACCCATTAAATTTTTCATCAAAAAACCATCTGTGTATGAATCAAAAAGAAGAAAAGTCGATGATTTGAAGTCTTACATGAGAGTGCAGAGGCTTTGGAGAAGTATGCAGCTTTAGTTTGATGAACACAGCGATCACAGGCAGTTACAGATGAGATTAAAAGGAAAAAGAAGCAAAGAAGGAGAGCCATGTTTTTTTGTTGAAATGCCACCAACGGGATTTGATCAATACTTTTCAGCAAGAAGAGAAATCTATTTGCCTTGTATAGATATAGAGGATTGAGATAAGACTCTAGTCCAGGGTGTTAAAAATGACCCGTATTTATAACTGATGCATCTCTTGAAAACAGCTAGTCTGTCATCCCAGTCTCGCGTCCCGGTTTATTTTCACGTATATGGGCTACCATTTCAGTCAATATTCATGTTTTTACGACCTTTTTACAATAATAATAATTTCTTAAAAAATTAAAATTAAACAGTTATCAAATTCACAATTTTTTTTTCAAATTTTACTTTTGCAATGTCATAATTTCTATATTATTTAAGAGTTAAAATTAATAGTTATTTTTTAGTATTATTTTTTTTAAAATTATAAAATTGCTTTTCAAGAATAAAATCGTAAAATTTAAATTTATAACAGATAATATTTTTCTAAAAAAGTTAGCGATCATGAAAAAATATGATATATAATTATTTTTATTTTAATTTTTTTGACTAAACGATTGAAGGAGTATCATTTATAATTCTAACATAATCCTCTTCTGTACTGTAGTTCTTAAGGTGAATTTAGATCCAAATTTATCATGATTTGACAGGAAAAAAGAAGAAGATAACGAGTGGAGTACAGGTCAGCATTTGCAAGAGCAGGGAAAAAAGAAAGAAAGCGTGAAATCTTATTTATTAGTAGGGATGTGGACAATGATTGCATCAATATTTTTAAGGAAATAAAAATAAAGATGCTTAGGTTAGACCTCGAGGTTGTATGATGAAAATAAATACTGTCTCAGTGTATTTTATTTAAATTTGAGATATATTTGTTTTTTTATTAGTCTCAAATATTTTTGTGTTAATAAATTAACATCTGTTTTTAGAGGATATCGTAATGAATTTCTTTCAATCACCATTGAATAAAATAATATTTTATAATAAAAAATATTTATTTATATGATTATATTCAATAAGAGTAGGTCACTATATGTAGTCTTCGGCTATTTTTTCTGTCGAAAAAAAAACCAAGATGCTTAGGTTAGGTGGTGGGGAAGGAAAGAAAGAGAGGCATTTTGGAAAAAACGCGGTGTCGACAATCCGACTCTTTGTCTGTACACTTACAGCTGTTGGCTGAGAATTTATGACTGCATTCTATAACTTTGCGTGGTTTCAACTTTGCATTTATGTTGGTTCGTTTCTTTTTGTCACTCTATGTGGGATCTGAGTTGTTATTGAAAATCCATTAACTTTCGGCACTGTTGTACAAGTTTCTTCCTAGTTTCTACCTCCAGTTTCACTCACTTTTTCGCAGAGCCTTTTACTTGAGATTTCTTCTGATTTATTTCACTAGATACTATATTATATTCAGAAGTCAGAAGGTATTTTTTTAAAAAAATACTTTTATCCAAACTTTGAAATTTGTTATAAATTATCAAAACTCGTTACTACTGATAATATTTTTTTAGTTTTTCATTAAGTATTTGATGTAACATTGACATCTTATAGAGTAAAAATAAGATTGAAGACCGGGGTCCTCCTGCTCAATCAAAGTTTTTTAAGAAACTTTAAAATTCGGTAAAGAGATCTTTGTTAACAGAAAGTTTTGTTTGACTAAAATCTGGATTAGTCAAATATTAAATATCGAAAAGAGATTATCAACGTAATGTTACTTAATAAGAAAAATTAATAAAATATTAATGGTAGTTAATTTTACAAATGTATTTGTCTGAAATTAATTACAAATTTTTGTATATAAATTTGTTAAGTTTTTAAATGTTATGACGAAATTGTTGTACATGGTCATTACTTGCTAATTAGAAGTAAAGATATATGAAAATAATATGCTGAACAAGGCTACAAGTCAAGCAAGAATATTTCCAAATAGAAAAACTTAATGTTTTTTAATATTTATAATTAGTAAAAGTTTTATATAGTAAAAATAAAGTGTAATTTCATGATTTCATCTTTGAAGAATGAAATACATGTAATTTTATTTCCTCAAAATCTGTACTGGTGTCTATAATGAATTCAATAGGTTGAATAGATAAAGGATTGTATATTTTGCTTCAAAATAATTTAATTTATCAATAGACTTATATTCTGATAGTATTCAAGTAGCTCCAAGTTTAGTATGCATTCTAGCACTAAACTAAAATGATTTACTAAAAAAATTATAATCTAGTGATGCATTAAGGTAACTCCTCTCACCTAACCTATAAAAAAGTGACAAAAAGAAACAAAACTGAAATATATTAATTGATAGTTTTCATTTTAAAGGGGAGGTGGGGGCGATCAATAGGTAGTGTATTCCTGCTGAGCGTGACTATGCAGACTTAATCCCTCCCCGCTACGCAATGTTCCTAGAGCCATAGTTGATATCCGATAGCGGATTTGGGTCCGTGTACAAGTATGATCACCGTAACAGCTACCGAGGACAAACGGACCAAACCTAATTAACCCAACTCTAATACAATCACATGCTCAAGACAGCAACCAAAAACTTGGAAATTATACTGCTCCCAAGGCTTAAACCCATAACTGCGAACTAGGAACAACATGCCCCAACCGCCAGACTATCCTGGGGTATGCTAATTGATAGTTTATCCACTAACTTTTCTAAGTCAATAATTTCATTTTTAATTTGGATCCGCTGCCAGCGTTTTTCACTTATTTTTTGTGCTGTCCTGTGCTTTAGTTTGGTATAGTTTCTTTAAAGCGTGTTGCGTAGCTTTGAAACCGTCCTTTTCAAGAAACGTGCGCATTAGCCATTAGACATCATATAGTCTATTGGGGTCGGTTGTATCCACGGTGTACTCCATTATAACCAAGACATCATCAATTTCAGGCTTGTGTTGGGTCCAGCTTGAGCTTGCCTATCCTTACCCCTTATCCTTCTTAGGTTTGAATTATGAAATTAGGTCATGCCCATAATAGCTGATGACACAACACAACTTCTTTTGTTTTGTATTAATGAAGACAATAAACCAAAGCGAAATGCTGTTTGGAATGACTTGTATAGGACGACGATAGTATTTGTTTAGGATAAATTTGACGAAAGAAGACTATAAAAGTAAATTCACAGTGTGAAAGACTTTTGTAAAAATTAAACATCGTTTTTGACGTAGATTAAATGTCGTTAAATGCGATGCGCTCTTAACAAACATCTACGTAATCGATGGTTTTGTGAGACCATAAACCCCATGCAGAATCATAAAATAACAGGTAGATACAATCTTTTCTTTTTTGATCAAATACAGGGTATATACAATCTGATGCATAGTGCATACATATCTTACAAGATTTTTCCAGCACAATGAAAAGAAAATCTTACAAGATTTTAAAAATGCAAATTGTTGGACAGCTTGTAAATGCTTCATGATGTATTACCAAAAGTGCAGAATAATGCATGCACCATTGCACGTAATCAGATTCTGTCGATACTTCACTATAATGAGCTGGTTTGTGAATTAACCACTTCACATAAAATATGCTCAACTCAGATCACATAGCATAATTAAGGAGTGAAAGATAACAGTTCTTCCAAATTCACAGCCTACATTTTGATTGATTGGAACCTGTACATGTCTACAAAAGTTTAAAGTGGTCATCACTCTCCTTGAGAAAACTTGGGTACCTCCTGAATCGTCAGAGGATCCCAGTTAACATCCTTAAAGGACTAGTCTATGAGGGACACGCCTCTAATTAGCTTCGAATGTGTATACCACGATTTGAACCCACACCTTCATGCATCTACATACACAGAGTGCGTTGACACCTGATCCACCACCTCATTGGTAAATAAGAGTTCAAAAAGAACCATCCAGATTTCAATGTAGTCACATAGTCAACTGAGCAATAATATATTTTCAAATTTATCGTTGCAGTCTAAGCTTTCAGTAACCGTATCAGAAGGAAAGGAAGATGTCCTAGAACAAGGTTTACCTGTTCGGTGTTTTTTTGCAATCCCATGCTTGCTTTACTCCACAAAAAGGACACAGTGACTGCAAGGGAAAAAACAAGAATTTTATAACCTACAACATTTTTCCTTGTGTGTTTTCCGAATCGGAAGTGTAAACTACATTGGAGCCTTCGCAAGCAAATGTTTTGAGTTTTCCATGTAATAATAAGCGTAAAATTAAATAGTCACTCAACTTGCCTTTTCAGTTAGAATGGAAATAATATCTTCTCAAGCTTTTTCTAAAGCACTTGATAAATTCTCCGGTTTTACTGCTTCAATAGGCCCTACAGATTTTACTGCTTCAATGCCTAAATCAACCACCCCTAAAGTGAATGCAGCAACCGAGCTCACCTTCGCGTCGCCTGGACATGAACCCACAAACTACAGTCAATGGATCTTGAAGAAATTCGACCAGTTATTCAGCTGCTGTTTTGAGTGGATCAACCGCAACATCATTTATGAACTCCACGAGAACCCTGACGGGGAAAAAATTCTTTTCAAACATTGAAAGAATCAAAACTAGCTAGTGGAAAAAATTTGTTGAAGAATTCTTTTCGAACATTGAAAGAAAATCTCACTTCAATCTCAATGTTTTGAGTGTTGGGTTGTTAGGTGTGAACGGAAAGCTAGCTAGTGGAGGCAAGTTCGGGTTGAACTTGAATCGTTGTTGCAGGATTTGATGCCCTTCGGGATGGTGTGACAGATAAGTAATTGGATTCAGAGTTGGACGGAGAAGAAAATTCATTCAAGGTGGAGAATTGTTGAGATTGAAGTGAGATTTTCTTGAAGAATTGTGGAGTCATGATGATAGTTGATGAAGCAAAATCAAAATAGGATGGATTGGTGGAATGAAGAGGCAAAACGGAGCTTGACGAGGAGGACTAGGCCTTGGTCATGGCCGTGTCCCATGCCATGGTTGTTCGTGTCTTGCCAGAGGTCGACACACGGTTTGTGTTGGTTGCCCGTGTCTTCGAGGTCCAGTCCGTGTCTTATCCGTGCGGAACGTGTCTTATTTGTTTGAATGTTTTAGATGCGTTTTGGGATTTTGGGTTGTCTATTTTGGCTATAGTTTCATTATAGACTATAAATAGATGGCTTAGGAACAATTCTTGTAAGACTTAGTAAGATTGGAGGTCTTTGAACGCCGTTGTACTTGTTTTTGACTTTGAATAGTAGAATTATTTGTGCTCTATCAGTAGACGTAAATCGAATTGATCGAACCATGTAAATCTTGTGTTCTTATGTGAATGCTCTTTGTTATTCCGCATTCTTCTATCGCCAGTTTTCCCTGACATATACCTTCTCTAGTTCAGACATTCTTACAAAGCTATGAAGCAATAGAGATAGTAATGTTGTCTAATCAATTCCTACCACCTTAAACTATAAAGCATGTTGCTATATAAAAATTTCATTGAAAGTATACTCCCACTCAAACCGCTACTAAGGCCCAAAAATTAGCATTGATACGGTAAAACATACAAGGCCTTCCTCCTACATTACTAATCCAATGAATATTAAAAATGTATATCACACACTTATTTCTCTTAATTGACTACCCAAAATATATCCAGGAAACATAAATATCATGGAATGATTCATCTAATCTCTATTATCATGCGTAGCCAAAAGCCAACATTACCTTGAATTTTCTTGTTGGAGAGTTGAACATTGATAATTCCAGCTAAGTTTCTCTGCCAAAATCAACCAGCGTGGATGAGGTGATTTTCCCTTTGACTTATGCATTGGAAATGTTGGAAGCAAATTTAAATAGTCATGGTAGTTTTCGGCCATTAAGAGCAAGTCCATTACCACTGATACTGCAAAATCATCCGTAGACAAATTTCTTGCTTTCATTTTGTAAAGAAGCTGGACCACCTTTTGAATTTCATTACTTAGTTGAAAGCATGCATTAGTGCATTAAAAGTGACAACATTTGGCCCACAATCTTTGTTCTCCATTTCTAATACAAGCTCATTGGCTTTTCCCAATTGACCTTTCTCACAGAATTCACATACAAAAACATTATACGTGACAACAGTTGGCTCTAATCCTTCATGAAACAATTTCAAGAACAATTTCGATGCAATTTCAAAATCCCTCCGCTGACATGTTACCAAGTTAGGTCGTACTCCGTGATTTGACATCTCAAAAAAAAACCCTAGCCTCCTCCCACTCACCCGCAAAACAAAATCCACGCATAAGTGAGCTATAAAGTAAAACATTAGTTGAAATTTTTTCTTCCTTTCATTTCAACAAAAACTTGTTTCGACTTATCTATTAATTTATCCTTGCAAAGGCCGTCGATAATAATACTACTACCAACTACATTAGGATTGCTGATGGGTGTCAAACCAACAAATTAATTCTTACAAAAAAATAATTTTGTAAATAGCAGTGATCAGAGTTGAATCCACAGAGATTGGTAAAACTTATTTATTTGAAAGAAAAACAACAGAATAAACAAGATGATATATAGAATGAAGTCTAACCAAGGTACTTCTCAGTTCAATCATTTCAGTTGATCACAGATACGACAGATCAATATCAAGCATTCGAATAGATAGAGTTATGTTAACGGTGACACACTCAATTAACCAATCTCTTCTTACCTGATCGATAGCTCCGGGACGCCCTGCAAACTATTTTTCTAACCACTAGACAACCCTCGGGACACCCTACAAGGTTTAATCTATGGCAACAGTAAAAACCAAAGAGACCCCATCCTAGCCAGTGAAGTCGAAAACGTCGTAAATCATTTAAACCAAATTATTCAATTTCATAACAATGAATAATGCTCAACCACATACATTCAAGTTATTCGTTACTTGGATTAGGATTAATGTGACGCCCTATCAATTCCAAATAACAATATATTATTTCAGTCAATTAATCAACGAGCTCTTATCAATCAACCAATATAAATAATAATAAAAGAACTAAAACACAGAAACTGAATAAATACTCGAAATACTCAATAACAATTAAAACCATAAGTCTTACAACATATTAGGATTGAATCTTAAAAATACCTCGATTAGAGAATTGTTTAACTACTCAAACCAAGAAGACATGCAAAATATGAAAGAACAAAATTCTGGAGCATGTTGCCCTCTTAGGGTAATGAAAAGGCTTCCAAATAATGAGTTTAAGAGAGTATTTACATGTGCTCTGATCGGTGTCTAGCAAGCGTACTAGAATCGATGTAGTTTTACTTGGAAGTATTCCAAGGATATCAAAACCAATGGAACGAGTCTAGTTGTGGTCAATTAAAAAGGGAAAAGCAAATAAAAACATCAAGTTATTTTTGGGGTTTTGGAATTAAAGCAAGCAAATAAACAAAATGCAAGTACTCAATAATTGGAAAACGTTAAGACTTTCGAGATAAAACCAATGATTTAGTTGCAATAATGAATGAAAATGGGTTTTAACAAATGTGTGTGAGTATTCTCTCATCAAATATCACCCAAGCCCTCTCTCAAAGTCACTCAAGTAGTGCCTACACTCCCTAGATGGGTCCTTTCGACCTCACCTAGTCAAATTAGACCCATTAGGATCATTGGAGAATTTCATCGAACACCTTATAGGCATAGGTATATTTCTATCCTAAAACCATACAAGTTTTATGCTTGTGACCTAACCCAAGCTTCATCTCTCAATTTATCACTTGGGTGTGTTAAAAACAATATTAACGTTGCGAATCTCAACATCATTCAATCAATAACAAGTCATACAATCATCACCATCAATAGATTTAATAATTAAAGCATTAAAACAATAGATATAACATTAAAATCACAAAATCCATAACAATAATCATCCATTAAAGCAATAGAAATTCAAGGTTCACATCTCTACACCCTAACACAAAATCTAAGCTAGCATATTTACAAAGCTAGGCATAGAGCAATAAAGATAAAACCTAAACATGATTCTAACAAATAAAAAGGGAAGAAGAAAGCTTATCTCAATAGATGATGGAAGCCTCTTCAATCATCTTCTCTCTCTTCTCTTCTCTTCAATGTCTTGAATCTTCCTTAAAAATTGAAAGAGAATGATTCTCTTCTTTAATGTGCAAGTCCAAGGTTTTTATTTAAAAAGAAATGATATGGAAGAGGAGTATTTATAGTCTTCAAGGACCCCCACAAACCTAGGAAAACTCTTCTAAAGATGCCCCTTAAATGTGTTTTGGTCTCCACACAATTTGTCTCTTTTTCATCACTTATTTGGGCTACCGATGGTGCCACGGCCGTGGGGTTTGGGTGTCACAACCATGACACTTTTCTGTTCACGAAATGGGCACGTTTCTGGCAATACACGACCAAACTAATCAAGAAAAGGGCAAAGCTTCAAAGACACGGGTAGTCCACTTTTATGCACTTTTCCTTCAATTTCTTCATCTAATCATGAGTCGGTTCAAACCCTTTTCACTTTGCATCATTTCTCCATCATTTCCAACTCATTTTCTCCACTTTATTTTATCCTATAAATATTATATAGATTTTACCATAAAAGTATGATTTATAGGATGAAAATACATAAATTCTTGCTTGAATTAATATGTAAATTTAGGAAACATCATGCTCTCTCTCCAAACCTAATCCTAATCCTAATAAAATTGATAAAATAATAATAATAACGCTAATGTATTGTTCCAATAGTAAAAATAGGCTTCAAACACATCCATGAGGCTCAAAAATTTAGATCCAATAGTGAAAACATGCGACCCAATACATAATAAGTCAGCCCAGTCTACGCATCGTTATAGCATAGCCATGCCAAAGTGCAGTCTGTGCTGAAATATGCCAAAAATCGCTCCAAATACTTATACTTTACTAATATTCCACCTAAAATATAAAAGAAGCAAAAAAAAATAAAAAAAATGAAGAACAACAATTTACTACATAAAACAAACACAAAATGTAACATTAAATATACCTAAAATGCAACCTATCACTTGCAATTCTCTTTTCAACATTTCTTCATGCAACTTAAGAGCAATATCTGCATTTCCAGTTTGACACAGCCCATTAATCGAACCGGGAAAAGCAGATATTGCTCTTAGGTTGCAATATAGTTCATGTAATAAAAAAAGTGAAGTGCTTGACGAAGAGTTATGTTACCTAGCTTACAGTCGTTTTGAGGAACTTGTCAAGCTTCTGGAAGAGAGATTGAATTGAAGAGTAGTGAATGGTAAGGCAGTGAAAGAAGTTGGAGTAAAAGGCCTCCATTCGGAAGGAGTACAAATAAGGTAAAAGTTGTACGGGAGAGAGAGAGAACAAAGATGTTTGGTTATGGAGTCGGGTCAGGGAATGGGTCAAAGTGGGATTCGAAAAATTGCAGTTAGACTTTCTTTAATTCAACAGAAAGTACTATTGCTAGATATGTATATCAGTTCATGAATTCTCAGATCGGTGATTAGCACATTCCTTTTTTTACCAACTTTCATTCTCCTGATGTATTTTCTCAGAGAAAAAAAAATGTTTCAGGAGTTTTCAACAGAAACTCATACAATGATATTGGAATGTGAAAATATTAAGTTATTGCATTTCTAAGAATCTAGCACAACAATTTAACAGAACAAAATGATCTTGAGACCTATCAAATATACATCAGGAAAATTTTCATATGGTAAGCAAATTACAGATTACTTAGTATCCACAAACAAATGATTACTGGCTGTGTCTCTACCATCTTTACAAGCCCGAAAACGACCAGTTTCTTGCAGCAATTGAGGAAATCAGAATTTGCTGCAGTGGTTTAGTCATACCTTGTTGGATAAGTGAAACACATAAAGACAGAATCACAGGGCAGTACTATAGGACTATCACTTGATACTCCAAACTCCTCTTCTGACATCCTGAGTAACTCTTGAAAAATGTCATTACCAAGATATGACAAGGGCACTGAAAAACGCTTCCAATCTATTGTATAGACAACAAAACGGCCGCGACTGGTAACAAAGAATGCATCACCATGGTCAAGACCCATTTCTTCATTGTTTCTTAAAGTGGCACTTCTCTGTCTCCTTGTGGAAGCAATTTCATGCAACTTTCTAGGAACTTTGATGAGTTTCTTTGGAGTAAACATGCTGCCTTACTTTTGTGTGAGGAATGAATTAGATAGAACTAGCTAGAAGAGCAAATGAGACTCGATTTCTGACTGTGGAACCAGTAGTATAAATACACAAATTAAGATAAACATAGATGCAGCCTACATAGAGTTCTTGTTAAGATTATCGATGCAAAGCATTGAAATCAACGTTTGAACACTAGCCATATCCGGTTTTGGAATGTGTACGGTAAACTTGTACTAAAGACATCCTTTCGGAAGCTACTAAGTGAACAAAAATGTGTCAAAGAATATTTTATTGAGGTAGAGTACATTTTTTGAACCGAAAACATATCTTTTTTCGAATAGGGATGTTACCCGCATTTAATGTAGAGACACGTGGCACGACCAGGTAAAGCCGTCGTTTCAGGAACCAAGGCGAATTTTGGCGTCCCACCTCAGAACTCCATGGTTGACGAAAAGACGTGGGTGGGGGAGTGCGGAAGGACACGTGGCAGGATTAGTTGATAGGGCAAAATAAGGGAAAGATCGCCATCTCGAAGAAGAACGTTTCGAGAGGAGGACGAAGCCAAGAAACTCAATAGGAGCCATGATGTGGCAGACAAAGCGTACGTAGCGGATCTCGGGGTAAAGCTGCTTCTCACCCATGTTTACCATTCTTATAAATGTGGAAAGAGAAAAATCTTCAAGAATGTGTGGAGTTGTCTCTGAGGAACGTGAAAAGGCCACTATCCGAGTTATGAATATTTCAACAGGTACAGAGTGGAGTATAAAAGAGAAAGACACTACAGGGCAAAGGAGGGCCATTATCAAGACTCATTTTCCTACTGTTGGCTTTACCTTTGTTTTACTATAGACTGCTCGGTAGCGTATAATTTCTTTTTTTTTTTTGTAATTTTGCTGTTGTTATCAATCAAGAGTTGAATTCGTCATATTTGCTTTTAAACATGGTTGTTATGAGTTTTTGTCAGAAAATCAGGTGGTAGAAAATAACGCGGAATAAAAAACAATCATACAAGAACACAAGATTTACGTGGTTCGATCAATAATCGATCTACGTCCACAGACATAGCAAAAGTAATTCTACTATTCAGAATAAAAAACAAGTACAATGCCTTACAATGGCGTTCAAAGGTCTACTTGGCCATCAAAAGGCACTCAAGACGTTCCCAAGCCCCCCTTATATAGTTAACAAGTAATACAAGTCAAAACTAATTAGGAAAACCCTAATTGAAACCCTAAATCCCGTAAGATTTGGTTACACGGTCAAGGAAGCCAAGGCACGAGCACGACTCTTCGAGACACGGTCATTTCCACGTGTCCGTGTAGCTCCAGACGGCTCGACAAACAAGACACGGGCACGGCCAAGACCGTGTCTGTCCAGTTCTTGTCTCTTCTGGCTCCAGTGTATTACACGGTCAATCACACGCCCGTGTATCTCCCCGTGTCCGTCCAACAACTCTTTTTCCTTCACAAATCCGTCATTCTTTGGCTTGTATCACTTCCCATAAGGTTTTGGCTTTAATCTTGATCAAGAAATTCACTCAAATCTCAACAATTCTCCATATTGGAGTGAAGTTTCGTTCCCGTTCAACTCTAAATCCCGAATCACTCATCTGCCACACCACCCCAAAGGGCCTCAAATTCTGCAACAACGAACCAAGTCCATCCCAGACTTGCCTTCATTAGCGCTAACTTTCCATCCACTCCTAACAACACACCACCCCGCATCCTTTTCTGTGTCCTCCAGTGATGGCCTTTTATCATCACCAACACAATTGTCATGCCTTGGTACACTTGTTGTTAGACCTCGTGAATCAA
The DNA here is from genome assembly GCA_948243855.1 of Flueggea neowawraea. Taxonomy (NCBI): domain Eukaryota; kingdom Viridiplantae; phylum Streptophyta; class Magnoliopsida; order Malpighiales; family Phyllanthaceae; genus Flueggea; species Flueggea neowawraea. The sequence continues at coordinate 867 of CAODLS010211174.1, read as the reverse complement.
CCTGATTGATCTTTTGTTGTTCCAGAGTCTTAATCAAAAACTCCACCCGTTTTCCTGCAGAACTCACAACAATCTTTAAATCATTAGCAACAACTGAATTGTCAATCAAGGTGTAAATACCATTTTGTAATTTACCCTTCATCACAACCGAAGATTCTTTGTACACCCGAATTCCTCTACTTCTTCCTGAGAAACTATAACCATGCTTCGACAAAGCACCAACAGAAATCAAGTTCCTTCGCAACCCAGGGACATACCAAGCTTCAAGTTTTCTGACCTTCCCGTCATGCATCTTGATCTTCAAAGATCCACTGCCTTCAACACTCAGCTTCTCATCATATCCCAATTTAACACTGTCTTTCCATTCTTTCAAAGAATCAAACAGTTTTCTGAAAAAAGTCATGTGATAAGCTGCACCAGTGTCAATAACCCAGCTATCTTCAGATCTATATGTAGAAACAGTCAACATTTCACTACTCTCTCCCTCATCAGAATTATCCTGAAAGCCCACATAATTATTCTGAACAACTGTTACACTTGATTTCCTACTGTTTCTCCTATGTGGACAATTCTTTTTCATGTGCCCAATCTCCTTACAGTGATAACACATCAAACCATGATTCTTACCCATTCTCTTGCCCCTACTAATGGTTAATCCGGACTCCACTATGTCTCCACCTGAACTAGAAGTTAACCTCTTCAGTTCTTTAGACAACAAAGCATCCTTCACATCATTAACAAAAATTCAATCTCTACCATACATGATAGTATCAACAAAACTCTCATATGACTCAGGCAACGAATGCAACAGAAACATAGCTTGATCCTCATCATCAATGTCAACACCAACACCTTTCAAATCTAATA
>CAODLS010211119.1:0-10504 GCA_948243855.1 Flueggea neowawraea | reverse complement strand
ATTTGTTCAAGAAAGTAAGAAGATAGCAACAAAATTGATAACCAATTTATTCTCCATTTTGTATGCTACATGCTTGTTTTCTATACGTTCTTTTTCTTATCTATCATTTTCATTATCTTGACAATATTTTCATCCTTTCTTTCACTATTAACGCAATCTTGACCAATTTAGTCTAATTTAGGGGGGCTCTTTTAGTTCAAGTCATTGACTAACTAGCGAACACTGAAAAAGAAAGGACCTGTCTGTACGTTTTGCAGTAGAAGCCTATAAAAAGTGGCAAATTGAGTTTCATTTGCAGCAACACAGGCTAGAGAATTACAGCAACGAAACAAAGGAAAATTAAGTCTCAGTATCAACTTTGATATACAATCTTTGAAATGGAATATCTGTTTCTAGTGGGAGGAGTTGTTATTGTTTCTTTGGTGGGGTTTTCGCTGTTCCATAGAACATCAGGAAAAACAAAAGCAAGGTCTTCAACAAAGATTTTCGCAGATGAATCTTTGAAGACATCTCAAAATGTAGTATGCCGATCAGAGAAAACTACACAGGAGACAGATATAATCATCGTTGGAGCAGGCGTGGCGGGTTCAGCCCTCGCTTATGCACTTGGCATGGTTAGACAGTGTCTTAGATATATTTTTCCATCATTGAGAACACATTCAGATAAGATCATACCATTGAAACAAAAAGGACTAAATCCTGGTGATTTGGTGCTTTAACCTTATCTTTTGTCATCACAGGATGGACGAAGAGTGCGAGTGATTGAAAGAGATTTGTCTGAACCTGACAGAATTGTTGGTAAACTTCTGCAACCTGCAGGCTATTTGAAATTAATGAAGTTAGGCCTGGAAGGTAAGAAAGAAAATATGACAAAACATTTTAACTTCTGCAGAAACCACCATAAAGATTTAGATGGCTGTGACTGACAAATGAACATACATATATATGGTCATAGATTGTGTGGAAGGAATCGATGCTCAGCGAGTTTTCGGGTATGCTCTATACAAGGATGGAAAAAGCACCAAGCTTTCCTATCCTCTGCAGAGCTTTCCTCAGGATCTGGCAGGAAGAAGTTTTCACACTGGTCGCTTCATTCAAAGGATGCGCGAAAAGGCTGCAACTTTGCCCAAGTAATGCTTCTGAGTCTAGTCTACTTATCAGAAACATATTTCCATTAGTTCTGTAAACAACTCAACAAATAGTTTATCAAGAAGCTCTATTCTATATAATACATATCACCTCTTAAATTGATTCAATTTTTGTGTTTCGATTTTGGATGCAGTGTGCAACTGGAGCAAGGAACTGTAACATCTTTAGTTGAGGTAAAGGGGACTATTAAGGGTGTTCAGTTTAAAACAAAAGATGGTCAGGATTTGACAGCATTTGCTCCTCTGACAATTGTTTGTGATGGTTGTTTTTCAAATTTGAGACGCTTTCTTTGCAATCCTCAGGTGAATAAAAACTGAATTGATCTCTAGATATTAGTGTTTACAATAAATATATAACTCAGAATCTCGAAAATTTATTCTTGCTTGGAACTTGAAGTGATTGTGGATCATTTTACTATGTGCAGGTTGATATACCTTCTTGCTTTGTAGCTTTGATCCTGGAAAATTGTGAGCTTCCATACCCGAATCATGGACATGTAGTTCTGGCAAACCCTTCACCAATCTTGTTTTATCGCATTAGTAGCTCTGAAATTCGTTGTTTGGTTGACATACCTGGTCGAAAGATTCCATCTGTTTCAAATGGCGAAATGGCCAACTATTTGAAGAACACAGTAGCTCCTCAGGTATTAAAACTTCGCTTGACATTTAGAAAGAAACTCCAATGTATATTCTTAACCACTTAAGCTTCTCTCACTTCAATTTGTCAGTTCTTTATTTTAATGATGAGGAATTTTTGTATTCCAGATCCCGTCTGAGATACACAGTGCTTTTATTTCTGCAATTGAGAAAGGGAACATAAGAACAATGCCTAACAGAAGCATGCCCGCAGCTCCTACTCCGACTCCAGGGGCAATTCTGTTGGGAGATGCATTCAACATGAGGCATCCTTTAACTGGAGGAGGAATGACTGTTGCCCTTTCTGATATTGTTGTTCTCAGAAAGCTTCTTAGACCTCTATCAGATCTAAATGATACAAATGCCCTCTGCAAAGATCTCGAATTGTTCTACACACTTCGCAAGGTAACCTGAAACATAACATTTTTCCCTTCTTGCTTCAGAAATTTTAATTCATCATGAACATCTGATATATAGGAGTTAAGTTTTTCAGCTTTTCTTCTCTGCAGCCGGTGGCATCCACCATCAATACACTGGCAGGTGCCTTATACAAAGTGTTCAGCGCATCATCTGATCCTGCAAAGGATGAAATGCGTCAAGCTTGTTTCGATCATTTGAGCCTTGGCGGCACATTTTATAGTGGACCTATTGCATTGCTCTGTGGTTTAAATCCTCGTCCATTGAGTTTGATTCTCCATTTCTTTGCTGTGGCAAGCTATGGCCTCGCCCGCTTAATGGTTCCATTTCCTTCACCAACACGCGTTTGGATTGGTGCTAGATTGATTTCGGTATGCATAATACTAGAGGAGGTCTCAGTGATCTCTTCCCAATATTTTCAGTTAATACATTCTTGTTTTATTTATCCTTCACTAACCCATGAACAACATGAACTTATCTTTTTACCGTGTTTATGTGCCTATAGGTTGCATCAAGAATCATTTTTCCAATAATAAAAGCCGAAGGAGTTCAACAGATGTTCTTCCCTAGAACCATGCCGATGAATCACTTTAGCAGCTTGAAAGATTAGTAATTTGAAGCATTAAAAATGAAGATTTTTGCTTTAGAGAGCAGTTAACACTAAGGAAGCTAATTGTAGACAAATGTAAAGCTTACAATTTTTTTTTTTGGTTCTAGCGCAGCATAAGTTTTTCTGTTTTACTAAATGACACTGAATTGATTCAATCTGAGGTCTCTTCGGAATTAATCATGTCGATGGAAAAAGGTCCATCCATTGCTCATCGAAGTATAGAATTAGATACAGCGAAGGAAGAGTTAAATTGAGAGAAAAACTGTCTCAAGGGCTTCATGAACAATTGCTGCAGCTGCAGAAAGTTCTGTTTTATGTTTTCTTGAAATTGATAGCTTGCATTTACAATTTGTGGAGAGATTTTGAAAGGCACATTGTGCTTCCACTAACAATCAAATCCTCGACCTCTTAACTTTGGAAAAGACTTCAATACCATTGAACTACAAACCGATCGTTATAATCGAAAAGCAACACAGAATGTACAGATTAGCATAAGCAACTACAACAGCACTCTAAAATATTCACATAGACAGCAACATGGGAAATTCATATTGTTCCCTCCCACTAAACCAAAAGGTACAGAATAAGATGACAATAACAAACAAAAATGACGTATGGCTCTATTCAGGTTCCAGGAAAACTAAAAACAAGAACAAAACCTGCAGAAACCTGAAATATGAAACTAAGAAAGCGCAGAATTCTGGGCAGGAGACATCCAGACAATATCTTTAAGTGCGGGTCTAAGTTGGTTCCTACAAAACTGGTTATACTCCATAGTATCACCATTGTCCTTCTTAACCTCCACTACCAAAAACGACGGCGTAACTGCAAAAATATCTGCTGCAATTTCCAATTTTCCTTTCCTTCCACACACCTGACCTTTCAATCTCACTCTGCTTTCACTCTTCTTGACACTAAACTTCCCTGCCTGCGCCACCTCCTCAAGCTTCGAAATCACACTACTGGCCGGCCTGGCAGTGGCAAACCTCAACTCCTCCTTTTCCTCCCTCTTCCTCTCCTCAAACAACGGCGACAAATCAAACCCTTCCGACAAAGATATGATGTGAAAAGCATTCAATGTTTCCGGTTGCTTGCCTGTGTCCGCAAAATTTGAATCATCAAACTCAGTCTTCTCTTCAGTTACCAATCTCTTTGGCAAAGGTTTACTGAACCAGGAAGACTCCATGATCTTCTGGATAGAAATTCGAGTATTTGGGTTCGGATCAAGGAGACTGGAGATCAATCTCCGAGCTTCAGGAGAGAACCAGCGTGGACATTTGAAGTAACCCCTGAAAATTTTCCTGTACATTACCATCATGTTATCATCCTGGAACGGCAAGAACCCTGCAAGAAGCACATAAAGAATGACACCGCAAGACCAAATATCGGCTTTAGCTCCGTCGTACCCTTTCTTTCCGATCACCTCCGGGGCAACATACGCCGGAGTTCCACACGCAGTATGTAATAACCTGTCCGCTTTCAGATGCTCAGACAAGGCACTGAGTCCGAAATCCGTGACCTTCAAGTTACCATCACCGTCAATAAGCACATTCTCTGGTTTCAAATCTCGATGAAACACACCTCTGCTATGGCAGAAATCGACGGCGGAGATCAACTGCCGGAAATAGAATCTTGCGACATCTTCACGTAGCCTTCCTTTGGCGATCTTGGAGAACAAGTCGCCGCCTTTTACGAGCTCCATGGCGAAGTAAACCTTGGTTTTGCTTGCCATGACTTCATGGAGTTCAACAATATTCGGGTGCTTTACCATTTTCATTATGGATATTTCTCTCTTAATGTGCTCTTCCATTTTCCCCACCTTCTCTTTCGCGACGATTTTCATCGCCACGCTTTTCCCCATCTTCAGGTTGCGCGCGTGGTAGACTTTTGGGAAGGTTCCACGGCCGAGTAGTCGACCAAGCTAGTATCTTCCATGAAGTACTAATGCTTCTATATCTTTTTTATTCTTTTCTTCCATTTTTGTAATTACAATATGTACAAATTTTGGCCAAAAGAAGAATATTATTGAAAGAGAAATAAAGAAACGTGTTTAATTAATGTATACAAATGTAGGGGAGTGAACGTGATTTAATGATCAGCCTTAAAGGCGAGGAACTTGACAAGATTGCAAGTTTAAGCTCTTTTAACTAGCTAGTTCCGAAATTTTTTGGACCAAACAAGAATTAATCGGATGAATATAGATGATAAAATAGATGTAAAATCTGAACACTTTGTAATTAAGGGAAAGATGATCAGCCGTCGACGACGTACTTGCGGTGGTGGGTTGTGCCGCCGTAGGAGGAAGAGAGGTGGCTCAGCGGCTCAGAAGGTTGTGATAAAGAAGTACTACTCAATGTTATGCATTTGCGGTTTGAAGGGTTTTTTGGGTGAAGTATTTGTTTGTTGTGAGTTGAATTCTCTTTTGTGTTGAGTAGGGAGAAGGGTGGTTTTTGTAGTTGAGTTTTGGTGGTTTAATTACCATTTTGCCCTCGAAATACCTGGGAGACTTTTTTTTCTTTCTCTTGAACTATTGCTGGCACTTGTCACTCTTAACGATTACATTTTGACAATCTTGACGGATACTTACAAATTGTTTGGCATATTTAGTTTATGATCCAAAACAGAAACCAAAATTTTGACCCATTTTACCACATTTATTTGGAGAACAGTATGGTAAATTGCTTACTTGTTTTATTAATTTACCTATGTAATTTCAATTTTAGTTTAACAAAAAAAGCGGGGATGTTAGCCTCTTTTTTGCCAGCATTGTTTTTCATGCAATCAGGGTCGTGTATAAGATATAAAATATATTTCCAAAGGTTTTTGGAGTTTCTTAATATCCTAATATACAAATGTTGTTATATTCTAATATATGAGGAGTGTCCTACAATTTTAGTTGCAGAAAAAAATTATCCAATAATCTAAAACCATTCTTTTTGTGTAACGATAATACTAAAATAGAGCTTGAAGGAACTTTTGATCTCAAACCGTTTGTTCGGCATTAGGCACATAAATAGTTGACATATAACTCTAATTAGGGTTTAAGCCTCTATAACACAACACTATAAAAGAACTTGTTCTCTCTTAAAGAGAGTAGAGGCCGTTGGCCTCCATAGGAAAGAAGGAGGAGTTTGTCTTCTTCACTTGCTTGTAATTTCTGCATTTGTGAGAATTTTCATGTGGCATATAAAAAACGAAACTAGTTTACGTCATTTCCGTTATTAATCAACGAAAAAAGTTTACATGCGAGACTAACATACAACTAGATCAGCTTCTGCTTATATTAATAACTCGATGTTAATAACTCGAACTGTTTGTTGTTTTTCGATTTATTCGGTTATTGGGTTGTTGTATGTGATATTGATAACTACAAGCTTATTTAATCAATTTCTATATAATTAGATAGCATAACAATCAAAATAATTGGTGCAACAATAGCAGCACAAAAATGTATACCAAATGGCGTGGTGTAATATAATGGAATTAATATATATATATATTAAGTGTACTACCAGCCACCTATTTTGTATGGATTCTTTTTGTTACTAAAAATTTAAAGCATAATTAGGTGTCTAATTATTTAAATGGCATGCATTGAACTAAACATTCGTATTCGTTTTTTTTTGGTCCATGACTGAATTTTTCACGTGTTTTATACACTGAAAACGTAAAAATATATTCAAGCACACAGAATTTGATTGATATAAAAAATATTATGCAATAAATTGCTATTTTTACTCCAATCAAATTCTGTGTCGATGATTAGAGTAAAAATAACAATTTAGAGACGGAAACTTCTGCCAACTTTAATAAAATTAATAAACGTTCATGTTCGTTAACGATCAATAAAAATTTAGCAATTTGGCATTGTCTTCTCTAATCTTGAAACTCCCTTTTGGCTCTTATACTTGAAAATTTGTCATTTTGATTGGAGAGATGAATGTACTTAATAAGTAACCCAGCCTCAAGTCTTAAATGGTGTGAGAAACATGACACATCAATAGTCCATTAGTTGAGGTTGAGGAGCTTGAAAACACAATATTTTGCTCGAGTTCTCACATGTTGTGTCAATTGTTGTAGAACATGTTTTTTAAGATCATTAGGTTCACCCATCCGAGTATTATCTAATTTATTGTTGTTGACTTGCATAATTTTATTCTTAAAAGGTATTTCAGTAATTCAACAGAAAAAATACATGACTTATTAGCGATCCTTCATCTTGCCTCTTAAAAGATACGAAAAGCACAACATATACTTTAGTTGCAATTTTGAATGTGTTTCTTTTTTATTAATCAACTTCTGTGTTTCTATTTTGAACTGTAGCAATAGTGTTTGAATCATGGAAGAGGTGACATGAGCAAAGTAGTTGTACATAATATGACAAATTAATTAAGTGCATTAATGTTTAAATCTTGAATATTGTCATTTAGTAACTCCACATCTTTTGAAGGAAGATTGTCTTGTAGGTTCTTGTTGCCACTACTCACCAATTAATTATTAGAAAAGTAACAATTACTTTCCTTCAATAAGTGTTTTTATTTTTATATTTGAACTCACGTAATGCGCAAATCTACTTAGATTTAACACATAACCAACGACTTTGAATGTTTAGAAACTCTGAGCATGTAAGAGTTGAAAGTAAGAAAGTCAGAACTAAGAATTAAGAATCGCGAGTGAGTGAGTCAAAAGTAAATTAAAAAAAAAAAACTCAAAGAGAATAAGATGCTAAAAAACTGCTTCTCGTCCTCAAAAAGCTCATTGTTAAGTTTCCTGACAATAACAAAAATGTTATAAAAATATTTACACAGATGGATATAATGAATATGTTCTTGAAAATATTTTTGACATTTTCACTTGAGTTATAACCCCAAGTATATCGTAAAAATACGATTTCAATCATTTGTGTTTCATAAAAAAACGAATTTATTTTGTGCGATTCTTGTAGAAAAATATGGATATCCAACACTTGTCATACCCATTACAGGTTTCTTGACACCCTATTATTTCCAAATTTTCGAAAACCACATATATATATATATATATATACATAAATATATACGTATATGCACATATATATGTACATATACGTATGAGGTTGAGAATTAGTCAGGTCATCAGAGGGTACAGAAAAAGGGGTCCAAATATTCAGGAATCGATGTTTTGCTTGATTAACTCACAATAATTATCCAAATTCAGAATTGACAACTTCCTCAACATTGCTCCATCAAAAGTTTTTCCGACTCACAAGTGTACATCCCATCATTTAAGATAAGTAATTAAGTAGGTCCCATTTTACTGATATGTCAAATGCCATGTCATCCACTCTTGATAGTTAAACTGCCACATCAACAGCCACATCAGCACTCTAACATAAAAATCTAACAAATAAAACGGATGATAAAATTATTACTCAATACAAAGTTCGCATGTTAATTTGTCAAGTTTGAAAGTTCATGACACTTTTGGTAATTGACTTAAAGTTCATGATTTTTAATTAAATAAGCCAAAAAAGTACTAAGTTTTCTATTTTTATTAATTATACAATTTATTAAATTTTTTAATTTACAATTTGTCCCTATGGGCTGGATCTGAGAATAATCAGATAATGTTTACAGTTGGACGTTTCAAACTCAATCTTTGAAGGAGATAAGAAAAAAAATAAAACTATTTTGGATTTTAATCCACTCCTACCTTTTTAAAAAATACCATTCAATTTGTCATAAATAAATACCCTCAATATATATTTTAATATATTTGGTTTAAAAATGACTTAACTCATTATTTTTTCAGTATACAATCTACTTACGTTTTTGCCCATCAATCAACACCACCATCATCAATAAATTGTTTGGCGATAAAGTTATCAATTGGGCACTCAATTGAGGTCAGCTATAAATAATGCAAATACTAAGATGTTGATACGAATCATTAATTATGCAAAGTTGTTATCCACTCTATTAAGATACGAAAAGGAGGATGGTGGCATATTGAAAATAAGTATTTTCTTCATGAGACAATCGACTTTGCCGGGATATTGAATTTGAGATTTGGGAAATACATTTTTGAACCAAGTTTATTTGCTGTAAATTTGAATACGTTGTTGTTGTGCAGAAGATTTTATTTATCTTAATTCTAAACTTGAATAATGTTTTGTTTTTTTTTTGGAAAACAAACAACCCCTTCTCTTTTTTGACCATCAAAGTTTGTGGTAAAATATACAGACTCGACTCCTCTCTTCTAACAAGAGGTTTTGGGCTCATGCCTTTGAGTATGAATAAGCTTTAAAAGCTGCATCACTTAAATCCTGATTGACAAAACAATCTATTCTTTTTTCCTTTTTCTCTTTAATTGTTGCCTTTTCATTTCAACAAACTCAAGATTATCTCTACCATGTAATTTTGTAAAATTCCACCATATCTACTCCTCACTGAAATTTAGGTGAAATCCAGTCAAGTGTCAAAATTTAAACTCTGCTCGCCTAAAATACAAAGTTTGCAGTATGACTTAAACTCGGCTCCTGAAACTTATATCGCAGTGCCAAACGACATTGCCTAGTGAATTTTTACGGTGTTCAAATTTTGAAAATATGAACAATCCTATGCTTCACAAAGGTATAACTATTTCGCTCTTGTTTGTTTAATGAATAGGGAGACGGACCCCATAACACGATTTAAGCAAGTTATAACTCTAAAAACGCAGAATATTTTCTTCTGAATTTTCACTTGCAATCTATCAGAATTACCAATTTATAATCTACTTCCGTAATTTACCAACCAATTTACTAGAAACAAACAATATTATCGATGAACCACCTTCATTTTTTAGTTTTTACCCTACTCATTTAAGAAACATTGCATTACATTATATGAGAATTACAAATTCATAATCTACTTCCATAATGAGCACTGTTAGGAGAAAGTCGAGAATATGAGAGCTACGCCTCAAAGTTGAATGCTTCAAGCATGTTCTTATCTTAAAAAAGATTATGTTAATTTCTTCTCTAAAGTCGTAGAATGCGGCTATGAAAGCAAAACGTGTACAACCAAGTCAATTAAACCTCAAACTTGTAAAGCAACTGACAGTTATAATGGTTAAAAAAAACGACAATATAAGTGAGTCATATAAAGTGACAACAACAGAAACATAACGATTCCTAACTTGAAATGCAGAAAGAAGATGATCACAGAAGCATTTTATTAACAATTGAAATGTGTGTGTGTTTCTGTCACGTATTCGCATATGCGTGTACGCATCACATAATTGGTCAGAGGCAGAGAGAAATTTCTGGAAAATATGAACATTTTGCACATAATTCATCAGAGAATCACAACTCAGTTACAAGCTACAGCTATTCAAGTATCATCTAAAACAAGAAATATGTACACGTGAAGAGAAATCTGAATCTACGAAATTTTGTGCCAGGTTCAGATGGCAGCGATAATGACAACTTAAGTCATGTCCACCCTAGATTTTTTTTTTGGGGAAAAAAAGGTCTCAAATCTATGAATTAGCTTCTCTCCTGCACTTAAGTATAGTATTTCATTACTTCCTGCAATATCCACAAAATTTTCTAATGCAATTAATGATGGTCCACACATGGCTATCTACCACAACAAAAATGGTTTACCTAACTGAAAATGCTGATCATTGATTGCTCGTTTGGTTGACAGGGAAGTTTTCTTCAGGCTGCTTC